>JBBBDQ010000504.1:2015000-2217083 GCA_037127315.1 Ascarosepion bandense | reverse complement strand
GCCAACCAAAACTAAAGAATTCAGTTTACCTTTCTATTAATCACTAGAAGAGAGAAAAGATAAATTAATACATTTTTTTTTAATCATATCACTCCAAGCAAGGCGGTAACACCACTGATGTGCAGGGGGCTACGTAAGAGTAAGAAGATTGGAAAAGAGAAACCCGGAAACCACATCCTAAACAGGGAAGAACAAGCGATGAGCCTCTTCACCTGTTCAATAGACGTGGGTGGAGTGTGAACTGGGCGATCCCAGTGGTATTTGTTCAAAAGTGAATGCAACAGTTTTTGTTAGAATTTGAACTTGACACAGCAATCCAACTTTCTGTGTCAATAGCTGTAATGCTACACACAACCACTGGTTTTACTATGGTAATTCATAACTAATAGTTTTAATACAAAAATACATTGCAAATTGTTTACTCAAGAAATTCATTCAAAATTATTTACAAGGAAGACAATAGTAAAGGATATATTTAAATTGTATTAAGTCATTAAGTAGTTCTAACATTTAAATAAAATAAAATTTATAGTCTTCTAAACTGTTTTATATACTCACTACTATTTTGTCAAATTCTTACTGTTTATAAAAATGAAGTTGTTAAATTATGATTAGAGAAGTTACATAAATATTAATTTAATAAAGGAATAATTAAAATGTGATATGTTAATTTGGAAGATGTACAGGTAGCATAAAGATTATCAGTGCAGAAACTGGGATTATTGAGCTGAATTCAAATTCCAGGATAGCTTGCTACATTCGCTTTTACGCAAATATTGAGGCATTAATTTACTTCTACTTTCCTACATCTATGGCTTAAATAGCAAGGTAAAATGAACTCTCTAACTTTAAGTAGCAACAACTCTAAGAGAAGGAAAACTCTGAATTCCAAGCCATTGAGAAAACAATAGGAAACAACATCACCATCTTTTCAAGAAATTATCGTAATTGCAGATATTGAAGAAAAGGACACTGTGGAAAGCCATGATCGCCTATGTCCTGACTGTGCAAGCATTTAAAAAAATATAATTAGTTTGTACAGTGATGGTCACAGGCTCATTTAGGTAGAGTTAAATTGATTTTCTTTATGACAATATTAGACAGTATTATCACTGTGTATATCTTTATGTGCAAAAATTGAAATATAAATGGATATATTTGAAAAAATAGATATTAATAGGAAGAAATGGCAAGAAAAAAACTATTTTTTGCAATGTGTTTTCTTGTTTTAGGAACTTTATCAAAGGCAAAGGCAGAAATTTACCAAGAAAAACTTGCACCTATGAACACAGAAAAAGTATTGCTGATAAAAAATAACACTCAAGTTCCAAAATAATAAGAAATCTCTCAATGTTATGGGAAGGAAAGGAAATTGTGGTGGATTTTCATAAACAAATTAATATCAACTGGCATAGATTGAGATGTTCTGCTAAAGAAAAATTGTGCTTCCACCAGGAATCGAACCTATATCCCTTTTTGCCTTCAACTGAATTGCTATACCTGTTTCTTATTTTCATTATCAAATTAATAACAACCAGCCTAGATTGTGACGTACTGCAAAAGAAAAATTGTGCCTCTGACAGGAATTGAACCTGTATACCTTTTTTCCTTCAATTGACTTGCTATCCCTGTTTTTTATTTTCATAAACAAATTACTAACAACTGACTTAGATTGAGATGTACTGCTAAAGAAATATTACTGTGTTTCCACCAGGAATAAACAAATATCCCTTTTTTATTTTATTTGAATTGCTATCCCTGTTTCTTATTTTCATAAACAAATTAATAACAAGTAGCCTAGATTGAGAAGTCCTGCTAAAGAAAAATTTTGCTTCTGACACAATTGAAGCTATATCCCATTTTTTTCAGGGTCAGTCAGTTAAAGTGTCATACGTGATACACGCTTGGGCAATCATGTCTCGAAAGAGACATGACTGACTGGTCAGATTATCCCGCAGTAGGTTGCCATTGCTTTCTGCGGTAGACTGGTTGCCGACCAAGGATATAGAACCCAATCTGTCCTGCTATTTAACCCATAACTGGAAGAAAGAGACGGATTAATACCTTTCCCATTTAACTGGAATTCGAACTCGGCTCCCCGTTTTCTCGTTCCGAGCCGATATCCACTGTACCACAATCAAGGTATCTTTGATTAAAAAGTATTTTCCCTGAAGGTAAAAAGTAATACAAGTTTCAATTCCTGTTAGTGGCACAATTTTCCTTTAGATATCACAATCTAGATCTGTTATCATTAATTCTATTGTTTAATTAATCAAAGAACAGGGATAGTAACACAGATTTTGTACCCACTAAAAATAATATTCATAGTAACAAAAAAATATGTTTGTATATAAATACCTTTATGGTCATATATAAATATATTTATGAAAAATTATGGAAAAAAATAAAAGATAGTGCAGATGTGAATTGAATAAAGATACAGAATAAAGAAGCAAAATGAATATTTCTGATATAGGTCAGCAAAAAAGTTACAGGTGAATGTATTACTGAGGGAAAGGCAAAAAGAAATTGGAAAGAGTCCAGGTTAATCAGGTGAGTGAAAGTTAATGATAATGGCCAGCCATTAATATCCAAGGATGCCAGTCTATCAGGGCAGTACATTTGTGTTTATTCAACACCCACAGAGCCTACCTGTGGTTTATACTGCAACTATGTTGAGCAGATTTAGTTACAGTTTCTGGGAGAGAGCTCGTTATCTGGTGTGATCAACAGTCTAAACAAGGCCAGTATGATCAAACCCTCAGTCACAATGACCTGAGACTTTGTATTAGCATAATCCTTGACTGCTCCCAAAGTGTCCTGTCTAATCAGTTTCACTCACAAGGCTTGGGTCAACCCATGGTATGGTTTTTCAGACATTTTCCAAAAATACCACATGCTAGAATTATCTCCTTCAGAGCAATAACATTAAGAAGTCACCTTCCTGACAAATTGACTATGGTGAGATTTGAACCCAGGCTTAATGGTCAGCAAGCAAACATTCTAACCACTTGGACATGCACTGACTGAAAGTAGCTTAACATGGATGCATAACTCATTCAGATTCCTTCTAAAACATTCTTTACAATCAGCAAATTTCATCTTTATGGACTAATGCATAAAAGTATTTCTTTGTGTTAAAATCATTCCCCAGCTTTAATCTGGTATTGAATTGTATCAACCATCATGAAGTCATAGACGTTAGCTTTTAGATATAACAGTTTTCTTTGTCTATACTTCTGAGATAAGTTAAGATTTACATTATTTACATTGTTCAGACTGTTGTTCTCAACTTTATTGCCATTTTTACAATGTTTCAGCCATTGTACACTCCAGCCTTCTTCAGGTGCTAGGAATTTTGAACCAAACTATGTATTTCAATCACTGTGGTACATCATTCTCATTCCATGCCATGTGCAATGCCACTTCCAGATGCCATGAAGTTATCTACCTTTCAAGGACCACATGGCCCAGTGGATATAGACATTAGTTAGTTCCATGGACTTGACCCAAAGAGTTGTGAGTTCAATATCTGGCTACAGCAGTGGTGAACAAATGACTTAGAGAGTTTACATAAAGGGTGATAACTAAATGGAATCATGGCTTGGGTGATCATGTCTCTTTCAATATATGACTGACTAGGTAGAATATTTTCCCACAGTAGGTTGCCATTTTTCTCTGCATTAGACTGGTTGCCGAACAAGTTTATTGAACTCAATTTGTCTTGCTATTCAACCCATAGCTGGAGGCAGAAGAGATGGATTCATATCTTTCCCAAGGGTATTTATGCATAAGTGACTGTAACATATACATTTAGAATTTGAACTTGGCTCTCTGATTTCTCATTCCAAGCTGATATATGCTGCACCAAAACACACATCCAGACGTACAGCACATTGTTAAAATTTTACCTTTCGCACATTTATTTCCAATATGAATGTTGAAAGATGATAACTTCTGTGAGTATCTACCACTGATTCCATACTCATGAGCTTGGAATGACAGGATTTTGGCATCTACTGAATGTCCATGAACACTTGGCTATACTTGTCACTCTGAATTAAAAACAGAAATTAGTAACGAAATTCTACCACTTTAGGGATCACAATATATTTTGTGGTGATTAATTCACCACAAAATATATTGTGTCATAATTAATCATAGTCATAATTAATTATCAATCAGAAGTTTCTTTCCAACCACCCTATATGAATTAAAATAATCAAAATGATGCTCACAATTACTATGTCACCAACTTCATGCCTCAGTACGTCACTCCACTTGGCTATTATCCCATAGGGTTCAGTGAGGGTGAGCAATAACTGAACAATATTAAGAATAATAACTATACAAGGTTTCCCTAGACATGGGCAGTAGAATGAGAACAGTCTACCCTGACAGATTAAATAAATTAAAATGAAATATTCATAATTAAATGTAGTTTATCTGGATTGATATATACCTGATGAAGTTTGAAATGTTACGATAAAAACATCAAATATCAGGACACATAGTCTGAATGTAAATGATGTAAATAGTAAATGAATTGTTAACAATTATATTTTTATTAAACGTTACATTGGAATAAAAGTGTCTGTTTAGTTACATTGTTTTTCTGTACCTGTAAATGTAATTTATATTATACATGCTTAATTGGTAGCAACTTTTTGTAAGTTTTGAATTGTCCGTCATAATTCTATGCATTGAATATCATCATCATCATCATCATAACAACCACCACCTCCACCACCATGATTATCATTATCATTTCCATGACTAGATGTGATCATAGGGTCACTGTGCAATGGAGCCCATGACCAGTTCTTTTCACTTGTGTACTAATTCCAGGTTGAGTCAAAAGATTTTTCTGATTTTTATTGGTAACTTGTATCTCCATGTTATATCATCTATATACTAATACTGTAGTACCTATGTGTGTCACGCTGTAGAAAGAGGTAGTAGCGCACACACAATGCAAAAGATTAAATGTAGGAATGCCAAATGATGTACACGCAAATACGCATAATAAATGAAAAAAAACACCAAACAGGAAATATAAAATGAAAAGAGAATTCCTGTAAAATAATAAAAAAAAGAGAGAGAACATTATTGTAGTTATGGCATTTTTGTGCTTTAAATAATAATTTCAAGTCTTTCTTTGCTGTCTTCATCTTGATTCTCATTCAACTAAGAAAAATACTTATTTTAATTTATTTTATCCAATCGGTCCTTCAATTCTTGCTGTGAACAACATAACAAGTCATAGTCTTTATATTATAATACAGTTAATACCTAACTAAGTACCTACATGTGTCATGCTTTTGCTGGAATGAATAAAATTAAATCTATTTTGTAAATGTGTCATATTTCCAGAGAAAATCATTGTAATGGAAGAAAGAATAAGATAACAAAGAGAGGCAGCAAGAGTACAACAGAGAAGAAGAAGAGAATGATTATGAGCAAAAGAGAGACAAGCAATCTGAAAACAATAGTGAATGAATGCAAGTAAGGAGGAATGAATCGAATGAAGAAGAAAGAGAACTTTATATTTATGATTGTTATTGCAGTATTTTGTTAAATATTTAATAATGCAATAGGAGAATTTTTATGGATATTTTATTATCATATAATTTGCCATGAATTTGCTATTCGTCAGAATATTAAAATAAGAAAACCATGAAATTTTCACAGGTTAAAACTACTTAATTTGATACAACTGGTACAATTATTTCTGAATTGTTTATTTTTTATTTTCATATATAACATGAAAACATTAATTGTTTAATCTCTATTTTACAGCTTTGATAATGAGTGGTGAAAAACTACAATTAGATTCATTTTACACTTCTTGTAGAAAAAGAGGAGAGACACTGTGAAGTAATTGATAGTGGCTCAGATTGAGGAATCAGTGAGCTCAGTTCAAATTTCCATCAAATTCATTACATTCACTTATGAGTTAATACCCTTGGGAAAGATATGAATCCATTTTTTTTTCTTTATAATTATGTGTGCTTATTAGGAGGCATGGCAGAGTAATGGATAATGTTTTATATTGAGGAATTGGAGAACTGAGTTCAAATTCTAGTTGAATTCATTACATTCACTTATGTGATAATACTCTTAGGAAAGGTATGAATCCATCTCTTCTCTCCCCAAGCTATGGGTAAATAGCAGAAAAGACTGAGTTTTATAGCCTTGATTGGCAACCATTCTGCTGCTGTAAGAATTGGCAACCTACTGCCAAAAAAGTCTTTGCACCACATGTGGTTAGGGACTGCTTGTGAAGCCAAAAGCATACATAAAACTTCTTCTAGCGAATAAACCATCTCAACCTGCCCAGGGTGAATGGCACCACAAATACAAGTAAAGTAGTCAGTTAAGTGCCATACGTGATACATGCTTGGGTGATCATGTCTCGAAAGAGACATGACTGACTGGGCAGAAGATTATCCCGCAGTAGGTTGCCATTGCTTTCGGCAGTAGACTGGTTTCCGAACAAGGTTATAGAACCCAATCTGTCCTATTATTTAATCCATAACTGGAGGGAAGAGACGGATTAATACCTTTCCCAAGGGTATTTGTGCGTAAGTAAATGCAAGGAATTCAACTGGAATTTGAACTCGGTTCCCCGATTTCTCGTTCCGAGCCAATATCCACTGCGCCACAAGTAACAATTGTAAAGTAGTACTTGCAGAAAAAAAGACTGAGTAAAAAGGCAGCAACATAAAATTAATGATGTGCAAGGCCAGGAGCTGTCAACAATGTGTGACACAAAAATGGTTTACACATATCAAGGAAGGTGACACTAACCTCAAAGATGAATCAAGGTTAAGGAGACTAATAAGGCATTTGGAATTGAAATATACTTTCTGCCACGAAATAAAAAATGAGAAAATCATGTTTAAAGTTTTTCAGCTTTCAAAATACTATAACTTTTGATCTATTCAAGATAAACCACTCATTTTTTTTTAATCATATCACCCGAGCAAGGCAGAAATGCCACTGATGAGCGGGACTGCTTGTGAAGCCAAAAGCATACATAAAACTTCTTCTAGCGAATAAACCATCTCAACCTGCCCAGGGTGAATGGCAACACAAATACAAGAAAAGTAGTCAGTTAAGTGCCATACGTGATACATGCTTGGGTGATCATGTCTCAAAAGAGACATGACTGACTGGGCAGAAGATTATCCTGCAGTAGGTTGCCATTGCTTTCGGCAGTAGACTGGTTTCCGAACAATGTTATAGAACCCAATCTGTCCTATTATTTAACCCATAACTGGAGGGAAGAGACAGATTAATACCTTTCCCAAGGGTATTTGTGCGTAAGTAAATGCATAATTTGTGCGTAAGTAAATAACTGTAAAAAGATTAATTAGAAAAGAGTGAGGAGTACAAACTAGTTAGAAAGGAGCAATAGAAAGCTGAGAATGCAGGTGCGATGACAGATACATAGGTGGAGAGAACGGGAAGGATATATGGGGGTGGGGAGAGAGCTAGAGTCCAGTGGTTAATAGATGAGTATTGACTTTGCATTTAAATTTCTGGAGGTTGTAGCCATCAGGAAATTAAGAATATGGGAGCAAGTTCCACAGGCAGAAAGTGCGAGAGAAGAAGCTGCAGGAGTAGAATTGTTGTCTGCATTTGGCTAACCTGACAGTGAATGGGTGGGACCCAGTTGCCAGTCTGGTTGTACGAGTGAACACCTGTTGAAGAGGCACCAGTGACTTAAGTTCATCCGAGCAAAAGCCATGAAAGTATTTATAGAACAGACAAAGGGAGGCCACATTTCAACAGTGGAGAAGTGGCTGCAGTCACATTACAGACTCTCCTTTGGAGCCTGTCGAGAACACTGAGGAGAACGGCAGGGGTACCTGACCATAAATGGCAGCAGTACTCCATGCACAGACGGATGGTTGACTTGTATATATGCAGGATGGATTCAGGTGGAAAAACATCCTGGATCGACATAGTAACCCAACCTTCTTAGCAGTAGATTTTGCTATGGATTCAATATAGTGGTTCCATTTGAGGTCTGAGGAGAGGATAAGGCCGAGGAGGCGTAGTGTATTGCTCTCAGGGAGAATCGCTTGGGCCATGCTTATGGGAGGCAGGAGAGGTTGCCTGTGATGGTTGACAGACAACAGCTTGGTCTTAGACACATTGAAGTTGACAAGCCACTTCTTGCCCCAATTCACCACAGAGTGTAGATCCCGTTCAAGGTCAGCAGCGAGATTATGTCTGTCCGCCTCAACAGGTTTCTTACTGGTGCGGGAGTATATTGTGGTGTCATCTGTGTAGATGCCTACTTGGGACTTGATCTCATCTGGGAGGTCATTGATAAAAATAAGGAAGAGCGTTGGGCCCAGGATAGAGCCCTGTGGGAAACCAGCATTTGTGCTGTAGGACAAAGAGGCACGCCCATTCAGAACAACCTTCATTTTGCGGTTATTTAAGAAAGATTGGATTAGGTCAAGCAGGCGATCGGTAATGCCATAACCCCGAAGCTTGCATAGGAGGCCAGAGTGTAAAACCCTGTCAAAAGCCTTGGAGATGTCCAGAGCAACCATGCGAGCCTCGTCAGACTCATCAAGGGCCTGGAGCATGTACTCCGTTACAGTTGTTAGCAAGTCGGCCATGGACCTGGCAAAGTGAAAGAAAGCTAAAAGTATATAATTTAACATACAAACACTTACACTGATTTTCACATATGTGGCAGAAAGTACCTTCTTGTACTGAAGACCTCAATGTTCTGGAAGATTAGGCCTGGCATTTCAAGCAAGGCGTCATCTTCCAGGACAGCCAAGTAATCATACATTATCAGCAGAACTTGGTCCTTCACAAAGCACTATTAATTGACATATCTATAAGCTTGGTCTTCTGAATACATGCTATTGAGTAGTTCCTTATGAACTGGCCAATAACCAGGCTCAATGTTGTGGGAACATTTACAAACAACAGTTGGCATATATTCATGTTGCCCATTTTGGGGCATAGAAAATGGATTTATTTTCATAATTCTTATAAAAGAAATCAGTGACTTCATTCCGGCAAGGAATGTCTTATCAAACAAGATTGGTTTGAACAGGTCATGTTAAACATTTAGCAGAATTTCAAGGAGGTGTTTGGAAAAACCCAAACCAAGGTAAATTTCACAAGTCAATGTGAAAAGCAATATTCTGGATCCTAATTGGATAGGAAATCAAAAATTGGTATATGATGTCAGTCAAACATTTTTTCACACTTAAAGAAGAAAATGCCTGCTGGAGCCGGCAACACGAGAAACTTCCCTATTCAAACCACGTTCAATGACCAGTCAAAGTCAGTTCAGCATGGGAGTGGTTAACTGATGGACCTAGTGGCAATGTAGCAAAAGAAATTTCAAGAAGCCAACCCAGACATAAGGTTGCATCACAGATTCATTCGACCTTTACTTCCAATTTTCTTTTCTTCATTTTTACTCCACAATGCCAAAGAAAACAACAACAACAACAGGACACTCTAAGTACAATTTCTCTATTTTTTTTACCTTCTTTCTCATCCTGTCGTCAATCTACCAAAAAGGGAAAGGAACGTAAGACTTTACATTCGACTACTATCAGTATACACCAGGCACACTTAGCTATTTACTACTATCAGGCATGAACTCTAAACTTTTGTGGGACATTTTCAATACTTACATTTCTCTTTGAACAATTTTAACTACAAAACTACATACATTTTCTCAATGAACATTTTTCTTCTCACAAATGTTATAGTTTTCAGTTAACGAAATTTCACTTATATTTTTCTTCTTACACTTTTGTCATTCCGTTAATAAACCTTTATTTTAATGTACACACAAAATATTTTATCCTTTCACATTTCAACATCCAACCTTCAACCTTCTGATATTTAAATTTTCGGGAACTTTGGTTGTGTTTGACACAAGGCCAATTAACCAGGCATAGCCAAGGCCTCTACATCTTTATGCTCAACAACTGCAAAAAAGTCTATGATGCTTTGAGATCCTACTACATGGTACTGGTCAATCAAAGCCATGCACTCCTACAACATGCAGTGTCTAGCACAGATTGCCAAATGTGAACTCGAGGGACTTGAAGGCTGGAGGTATTGTCTCAACCTGTCTACCGTCCGGATCTTGCACCATCAGATTACTACTTTTTGCTGAGCCATGACTCATTTCCTGCACAAATGGATGGTCAACAATGTGGATGAAGTTGAAAATAGGTACAGAGAGTTTTTGCCTCTAAATCAGCTCAATTGAATAAGCATAGAATAGTTCTTCTGGCACAATGATGGCAACAGACAATAGAATATCATGGGATATATTTTGATGAATAAAAGCTTTTTGTGTTTAATTTGTTTGAACTACTAATTAAGGTTTGAAATACAAAATAATATTTGACTCAACCTAGTTTCTTGCTTGAATGCTGTAGATTTATTCATTCCTGTATAGTGAGTTTTAGATAAGTAGACCTAGCAGCCTGTGTTTATCAAGATGACCCACAAACAAGGGAAAAAACATGCAAATACATGCAACTTTCTGCTGAAATTGAGCACCAAAAAAAAAAAAAAAATAAATCGTGTAGTAATTTCTTCATAGACTTTTCATTAAGGGATGTAAATAGGCTGAAATTAGCTTCCTATGCCTAAAGTGATTCTGCAGCGAATGTCTTTTTATTGACATGGTTGTGGGTGACAAAAAGAGTGAGAAGAAGTTTGATTTTTTTTTTCTGGTCGTTAACATCAAAAAAGGTAGGTTTCTTCAATATCTAATTGTTGATTGGAGTTCAGCATATACATTTGCATGGAAATAAGGATATTTTGGAAAAATTTGAAGGGATAAAAGCCTTCGGGACCTAAAACCAAAATTTACCTATTATTGTTTTACTAATCATTCTTATAGTGAGTTTGATTGTTTGATTTTCTATGGCTTATAGAGCTTTTTCAGGTTATTTAAAACCAGAAAATATTTCTAAGTTGTAAAAAAAAAAGAGAGATAATAATGGTTTAGTAATACGGGTCTTACAAATTAACCCATAGCTGGGAAGAGAAAATTTGGATTTATACCTGTCCAAACGATATTTGCACATAAGTGATTATAACAAATTCAGCTAGAATTGAAACTTGGCTCACCTATCAACAATTCTAAACCATTATCTATGACACCACCCACACAGCTAAGCTTACAGTTTCTGGTAACCCCCAAGCAGCCTCCCATCTAGGTACAGACAAAGTTGACATTGCTTATCTTTGGTGGTCATATAGAAAATGGTGTTTCAGCATGATATGGCCATAAGGTTAGAGTGACTTTGATTTGTATACCCCTCACTCCCAACAGAAACAGAGGATTTATTAAGCAGCCAAGTTTGTTTCATGTTGCTATGTTCTTTTTTAAATTATTGAATCAAGGAAGAAATTAGCTGTGCTTTGTTGATAAGAGTTTTTGTAACTAATAATTTATATGTCAGAACATTCACTCTTGTAATTAAAGATTCAGTTATTTTTTAAACTACTTTTTTATATGCACAGAGGAGGCAAAGAGTTGTCATTGGAGTTGATTAAAGCATTAAAAATTTTTATAATCTGTTTTATGTCAAGCAGTTTTTAAACGTCATTTTAAGATTCCTAAATTTTATTTGATTTTAGCAATGATGAAACATTATCAAAATAAATAGTAAATGTGTGAGGTTTTTGAAGAGTTTTATTTTCAAAACTAGACAAATAGCAATTGGTACATACATAAAAATATATGTATACAAATAATAATTTATTACTATAAATATTAGTTTGTATATTATATTTAGTGGATACACATGTTTGGGCAGACATCCTTCTTTCATTTTATGGAATACTAGCAGTATAGCCCGGTGTTGCTCAGGCGTAATGAAAGCTTTAAAACTAACCCATGGTCCTGGACCTCAGACTCAGCCTAAAGAATATTTGTGTGAAATTTGGTGAGAATCGGATAAAAATTGTGGATTTGTATTAAGGACATACAGAGATAAACACACACAAACATCTTGCCTTTTATATATATATATTATCGATTTTCTGCACTATTGTAAAAACTGCAACCTTGAAACTTCTGAATATCGTTTCTTATGTCTTTGTCTATGAGTGTATCAAATTTGATAAAAATCTGACCTCTCCTTCTATAATCCGATTTTTTCAATTATCGATTTTCAATATTTATCAGGGGTACCTCAATACAAAACCTACCTAAGAACACTCACAGACGCTTATATTACAACTGTGTAAATTTTCAAGAAAATCGGTTCAGCCATTTTGGAGTCTATAGGTAACGGATACACACACACACACACACACACACACACACACACACACACACAGACAAAGTTCCATTTATAAATAAGTTAAGATAAGATACTTGACATCTATCAGCTTGAGAATTTAAAATCTCAATAATTAAATTGTGCTTTTTTTCAGAGTTTAAGCCTGTGTGCCCCTGATATTGGGGATACAATTTTTAAGGTTGGTGTGCTTTAGCTGTCTCAGCCATGAAAGACTTCACAAAGAAAGGCTCATTTACCATTTTTAAGAAATGCACATCTCTTGTTGGGACCTTTAAATGTCCATATGTGTTAACTTTATTTTATATTCAAAACAAAGTAATTAATGGATTTTGTTTCTTATCTGATATTATTTTTTATTTCTGTAAACATTATATTTCTTTACTTCACAAAAAGAAAGACAAATAAAAGAATTGAAATCTGAAGTTGTAATAAATCATTAAAATTTTAGTGAAATGACACCTTTTTTACTGGCAAGCCAAAATTAGTGGATGCCAAATTAAAAAGCAATAGCTTTATTAAAAACAGAAAAATTCGCTGATTCTATTGCCTTGTGTCAACAATCAATAATCTCTAATCTCTACTTGATGCTTCTAGTAGAGATTAGATGACATTTGTTTTTTGGGTTGCTTCTTTAAAAAGATCACTTCTCTTGAAATAAATAGGAATAGAGCTGTTCAAATATAAATTTTTTTTAGTTGATTTTGCCACAAGCAAGGCAATAATACCACTGAGACACAAGGGGTTACTGGATGTGGAAGAGTTAGAAACAGAAACATTTCTAAGGAGAAAGGACAAAAAAAGAGATAGCAATTGACACTGCATTTAAATTTTTGCAGATTAAAGTAAGTTGGAAAGCATGGAACCAGAAGAGATTTCTACAAGTAATCAATAAGAGAAAAGAAACTGTTTGTATAGAATTTATAATTACATTTATCTAACTCAACAGTAAATTGATGAGACTCATCATTAGTCTAGTACTGAACTTAAATTCAAAGAGTCTAAGCACCATAGTAAAAATCTCATCTGAACAAAAAAAAGACTTGAAGAGGCAACCTTAAGACAGTGGGAAATAGATTGAAACCAAGACACCAGAACAGGGCCAATAATTTCACTGATTCTTTTTCGGATCTTACAACTCTGTGTACCAATTACTGTTATCATCTGTATGTATACCTGTCTTTGACTAGAATTAAACATCAACAGTTTCTTTTCTTTTTTTTATTACTGCGTCAATGAATGATTGTGGCTCTCCACAACTTCCTATTCTTTGTAGCTCTTAATACTTTTGTCTTTTTTACTGTCCCTCTCCAGTATGATGATAACCTTTATTCAGCAGCAAGATCTCTGATTGGGAGATTGAAGGTTTTGATGTGCTTTGAACCACCTCTTAATTGCTGTCATTCCCAGGTCTACCTTTCTGGCAAAATGACCTCTAATCAGAAGATTGGAGGTTTTGATGAGCTTCAAACCACCACTTAACTGCTGTTGTTCCTGGGACCACCCTTCCGGCAGAATAACCTCTAAACAGAAGACTGGCAGTTTTGATGAGCTTTGAACCACCTCTTAATTGCTGTTGTTCCCAGATTCACACTAACCTGGTGTGGTAGGACCTGTTAGAGCCCCAGTTATGGGCAAATAGCAAACCCCCAAACAAAAATCAACAACATATTTTATCATAAAATTAGCAGTAATACAGTTTTATAGAAAACTACGATCAATAAAACACTAAAAAATTATAACGCTACATTTTTGTAATGAAATTACCAGCAGCATATATTTTTTCAAAATACCAAAACTACATTTTTTTTACTGTCATTTTACTGTCAAAATAGCTAGATGTAACAGTAAGTTCTATTTTAATAGTTTTTTCTCTCTCACTTCTTGCTTATGAAACTTTCTTCTGACTTCTTGCTTTTCTGTTAATAATGATCTTCAAAAATTTGCAATTAATTGCCATCTTCTGTCTTTTTGAACATTATTCTTGTCTTGCTCTTTCTCTTCATTAATGTTTTCTCAGTTCCCTTCTCTCTCTCGCTATCGTCTTGAATATAATGATAAACTACATCCGGCAGAAAGATCTCTGATTGAAAGATTAGAGATTTTGAGGAGCATGGAACCACCTCTTAATTGTTATGATTTCTAGGTTCACCCTCAGCAAGGGTGGTATCACCTGTTTGAGTCCCAACTATGAGCAAATAGTTAACCCAAAACAAAAATCAGCATTACATTTTTATAATAATATGACCAATTATACATTTTTATAGCAAAATGACAATCAATGCAACACTAAAAAAATAAAAAAATACATTTTTATAGTTAAATTACCAACAATACATTTCATTATCTACAAACTATATATATAACTAATATGTTTATCCTGAAAATATCAAATTATGTACAAAATATCAGTAGTTGAAGGCATAAAATTGCATATAAAATATTTAGATTTTGGCATCAAAAACCCATCAAGTTTTCTATACTGCTAAATAAAAAAAAAAAAAAAACAAGTATCCCTTCCATGCCTTTTTTTACCATACATTTATACAAGCTTGTTAGATTACTCAGTTTTCTTCTTTCCATCTTGTTTTCAGTAGGTCCTATGAGTGACAAGCCCTCTTTCCTTACTAAGTGTCACAGAAATTTCAGTTGCCTCTTTCTGATTCTAAATGTCCTTTTTTGATGCTGTTTTCTTTAAAACTTCCTTGTTGCTCACATGTTCTATGGTACTCTCAGCATTCTTCTGTAGAACCACAATTCTTTTAACCTAGATATCTACTTCATCTGTGAGAAAATTGTTCAGTATTCACGACTGTATAGGACAGATATTACATAGCAGTTAATAACACTTTTCTTTACATGACTTACATTGTCCAAACTATTTTCCTCATCTTTATTGCAATGTTTATGACATTTCAACTGTTGTATGCTATCAGATAATAAGAATTTCAAACCAAACCCTTTATTGATAAGTTCGGTGAGGCTCATGCTGTTGCCCTGGACATCTCTAAGGCTTTTGATAAGGTTTGGCATGCTGGCCTTCCACACAATCTACAGGGTTATGGTATCACCAGATGCTTGCTTGATCTGATTCAATCTTTCCTATCTAACCACTTAATGAAGGTTGGCCTGAATGAGCATGTCTCCACATCCTACTGCACGAATGCTGGTGTCCCTCAGGGTTCTATCCTAGGCTCGACACTCTTCCTTATTTTCATAAATGATCTCCCAGATGTGATCAAATGCCATCTAGGCATCTACGCAGATGACACCACAATTTACTCCTGCATTGGTAAGAAGTCTAGCAAAGTGAACAAACATAAAGATGCTGCTGATCTTGAAAGGGATCTACACTCAGTGGTTGAATGGAAAAAGAAGTGGCTTGTAAATTTCAATGTGTCTAAGATGAAGCTGCTGTCTGTCAGTCATCAAATGCAACCCCTCCTGCCTCCCATATCCATGGACCAAGCAAGTCTCCCTGAGAGCAATACACTGCGCATCCTTGGCCTTATCCTCTCTTCCAATCTCAAGTAGAATCATTACATTGAGTCAATAGCCAAATCCACTGCTAAGAAGGTTGGATCACTGTATCATGCCAGGATGTTTTTTCCACTTGAATCCATTTTGCACATATACAAATCAACCATCCATCCATGCATGGAATAATGCTGTCATATATGGTCAGGCGCCCCCACTGTTCATCTCAGTGTTCTCGACAGGCTCCAAAAGAGAATCAGTAATGTGATAGGTACCGACTTGGAGGCTTGACTCCAGCCACTTTCTTACGGACAAGATACTTAAGTCACTGGTGCCTCTGCCACATAAGTTTACTTGTGCAGCCAGACTGGCAACTGGGTCCCACCCATTCACAGTTAGATCAATCAAATGGGGTGAAAAGATTTTTTAAAAAATTTCAATCATTTTGCTATACTGATCACATTCCATGTAGTTATCTCCCTTTAACTTAACTGTTCACAACTGCTGTAGTCTGGTATTGAACTCACAACTTTTGGGTGAAGTCACTGGCAAATAACCAATGTCTATATCTACTGGGCCAATCTTGAGGAACAGTGTAAATAATGTAAATACTACTTCATTTCAGAAGTATAAACAAATAACTGTTTTCTTTGTTTCTCACAAAATTTTCTTATTTCTTTATATTTTGTTAAGCTTTTTAGAAGCTATTCCAATTCTTTGAATTTTGGTGTCATATTTTTCTTTGTCTATTAAAACACTTTCCAGATATTTACATCTCTATCTCTCTGTTCTATGTTATGAAGTCTATAATCTGCTAGCACTCATTGTACTCTCATATGTACTCTCATAAGAATGTTTAAAAGCAGAGTTTACCAAACCGGGATACATGTACCTCCATTTGTACTCTTCCTGGGGTACATTGACTCTGAGAGAATAACCACTACACTATAATACAATCTCCATCCAGATTGCACAATGTATTTTCTTTTCTTCAATTTCCTCATTTTAGTAAACAAAGCTTTTAATTAAGTGATATCAAGTGTGGAGTGAATTTTCACAACGATGAAACTTCCCTCTGCCATAACCTGTACCTGTCAGTCTGTTAAGTGCCATACATGATACACACTTGAGCAATCATATCTCGAAAGAGATATGACTGACTGGACTGAAAATATACATATATGTATACAGATTTTTTTTTAAGCTGAACAAGTGTATTTAGCATTCTAACCTATTAAGAATAAAGAATACAGGACAATATACTTTATGAAAAATATGTTTTTTGTCTAAATAGCCATGAGGGAATATTAATAGAAATTACTCTTGCAGAATAGACATATGTATTTTCTGAATAGATAATCACCGTTCAAAATTAAAAATATATCATTCTTAGTGGACTGTAGATGGTTCAAAGAAATTTCTATCTCTATAATTTGCTGTTCAAATCAGTCAAGTGCCATACGTGATACACGCTTCAGCAATCATGTCTCAAAACAGACATGACTGACTGGGCAGAGTTTATCCCACAGTAGGTTGCCATTACTTTCTGTCGTAGACTGGTTGCCAGCCAAAACTATAGAACTCGATCTGTCCTGTTATTTAACCCATAACTGGAGGGAATAGACAGATTAATACCTTTCCCATGGTATTTGTGCATAAGTGAATGCAACAAATTCAATTGGAATTTGAACTCGGCACCCCGATTTCCACTGAAACATAATACACATCCATCCTGTATGTAACCTGAAAAATATGGTATGGGACATGTATACTAACTCAAGACTGGTTGGCAGTACTGCACACTGGCTTGAGTCTCAGTCACCAATTTTGACACTAACAGCTAATAGCTAAAATTTCTTCTGGGATAAATGAGCTGGCTGCAAAAAAACAAGCCTATCAATCTCATTAGTATTGCTTAGTTTTGGTTATCGGTATATAGTTTTGAATAGTTTTGTGCATTTCTTCTTATTAATGACCTATCAATCAAAAAATATATATGAAGGATCAAACTATTTTATAAATTACCTGCATTTAATTTACTGACGTTATAAGTAACTGACTTTACTCAAAAAGACTTCATAATAAAATATCAAAATTTCTTTTTCCTCATTTTTTAGGGGTACACAGGACTCTATAAAAATATCAAGGGGTACAGAAAAACAAAAAGATTGAGAACCTCTGCTTTAAAGGAAGGGAGAATTGAAATTTGGAGAGTTTGGTTTGAATGTTCAAATTGTGACTTTTATCATTTGAAGAGCAGGGCTAGTTATAAAGATTAAAATAATCTATAGTTAACTATCTGTTTTAGTCTTTTTTAATAGCTATCTAAAGCTTTGTTTGTATTGAGAGATCAATAAATTCATTTTAGAATTAGCACCAATAAAAATACTTACTTCAGACTATACAAACGTGACCATGAAGAAGTATTCTCAAATATTTTTGCACATTTCTTGAAAGTATTCCAAAATATTACACAAAATATACGAAAGAAATAAAACCTACTCGGCACAACACAGGTTTCTCTTTGGTACCATAAAACATTGCACTCTGAATTTTGAAAAGTTTATGGCCACATCACATTGAAACACCGGTTCTTGTATGATCAGCAAAGTTAACCAACATTGAACCTGGTCAGTACCTAGATGAGAAGATCACTTAGGAATACCAGAAGTTGTGAGCTTGGATTTGCAGTTGCTGTAAGGAATAATGGCTCAGAATTGGAAATCGGAGAGCCATGTTCCAATTTCAGTTAGGTTGATTATACTCACTTACACAAAAATATCTATGAGAATGGTATAAATCCATCCC
Organism: Ascarosepion bandense; assembly: GCA_037127315.1. Taxonomy (NCBI): domain Eukaryota; kingdom Metazoa; phylum Mollusca; class Cephalopoda; order Sepiida; family Sepiidae; genus Ascarosepion; species Ascarosepion bandense. The sequence goes on along the minus strand of JBBBDQ010000504.1, from coordinate 2,198,481 downwards.
TTCTTCGTCTAGGTATGGGTTAATTAATAGGACTTTTATCAGTAAATCTTTATGATCTCAAAAGATTTTTACAATCGAAAATATTTTCTGGCTTAAAAAGGTTGAATATATTAAGAAAAAATGGGTATCTGACCAATCTTGGATATATTATAAATTATATATTTTAAGCAATAAATGGTTTACTTATGATTATTATATAATAGCCAATATACTAATAATCTACTTTGCCCTTGATAGGATTATCATAATTTCCAAGCCTCAATTTGGAACAGTTTCAACTTTCATTATAGGTTCAGTTTTCTTGTATCATAAAGTATTTTCATAAAAAAATATTTCTCATACTTTATGGTTGACATTCACAAAAATAAACAAAAACAGATAGTTTATATCAAGTATCGACAATCTTTTCTGTCCATTATTTACACTATTTACATTCAGACTATTTTCCTCAAATTTGTTATCATTATCACAAAGATTTTGGCTTTTGTACCCTCTGCCTTTCATTAGATTGCTCTGGGTAAACTACAAACAATTCCTAACTTAAGCCTTTATTTATTCCACCACCTATGTCTAGGGGCATCTCATTTAGTTTTATTTTTAGTACTGCTCAGATTTTGCTTGGTCTCTCTCCACCAAATTCAGGTACACACAGGGAATGAACTTACTATTACTAAGTCACCAAATTCACAAACCAGTACTTTTATCTACTAAACTACTGGCCTGTTTTCTAACTAGTGAGTCATATGAGATATGGCTCATCATAAAAGTGACAACAACATTTATACATCCTCACAATGTCTCACTATGTTTTCAATGATTCAATCGGAAATGTCTACAGACTTTTCCTTCAATCACATACACATATACACTTATATTAACTAACGTTACTAACACATGCATTCATACACTTTACCATCCAAAATATTTCTTGCACATATATTTAAACATTGTCCATACACTTGACAATGTATTAATACAGAAACATACACTACCGGCCATAATTATTTTTAAAAGAAATGATGCATTTCATGCTATTTTTAGTATTTATTGCCAAGTGGATGGATAATTTCCAAATGAAAATAGAATAGTTCTTTTGTTATTATTACTTTGCAAAATTTTACAAGGCAAGGAAGCAAAGATAAACTCATCCAAATCACTCTAAATTTTCTTCATTCTTTCATTGATGAAACTGCAATAGAGGTAATTATTAAATATTTATAAATTCATTTGATGCACATGTTATTGTGCAGTATTAAGAAAAGAACCATTCTATTTTCATTTACAATTATTCACTTGGCAATAAATACTAAAAAAATAGTAGGAAATACATTTTTTTTAAAACACAGGGGTGGGCTAATAATTTTGGCCGCTGGTGTACATGTAAACAGACAAGTGTTTCTATATATACTTAGACATACAAAATGTTCAATACAAATACATTTGAAAATAATTATCTATTGCTTTAATACATGTGACACATATCTGACCAATAAGAATCAACTCCAAATCTTATCATACCAATATACTATCTCTTTGTAAAAAATTTTCATTTTTACCTCAATCTCTGAAGAAGCTTTTATAAAATGAAACATGTTAAATTGAGTTATGTTTTCTACTTTATTCTTTATTTTATTCTATAAATGTTATTTGATAAATGATATTTACCTCGTGGAATTAAGCATGCCATTCAGAAATCCAGTCAAGTTGCAGTTTGCCTAAGACTAGTTTATATCATCAATACAGACCCCTTAAGTGGGACGTAGTGTAAGCCTATTTATTGATACCTTTAGTTTTATTGTTATTATCAGCTTGGTGAATTTAATGGTACAAATCCCCCACCCCACAAAAAAAAGAAATTCTGATTTCAAATTTTAGAAAGATATTTGATTTTTAGCAACTAATTATTATACACCTTATGAGGCCTGAGGGCACAATAACCAAAACATTGTGATAACAACAACAAAGATGAAGACAATAGTTTGAATGTAAATAATGACACCTCCTCATCACATAAATTCAGACAAAAAATTGATTAATTGTAAACCAGATAATCTTTGATATGAGAAAAGTATGAAAATTGTCAGGTTAGATTTAGGCCTACTACTAGTAACATGTAACCCAGTACAACCTGCTACATGAACAGATGGTTGGAATCTTTACCAGCTCCCCCAGTTCTGCTGGTGAGGAGGGTAGCATATCATCCCACATGATGAAACACAAGATCTGTCAAAGGGCAGATGAGTTAGTGATAGGTACCAATGACCAATATATATATATATATATATATATATATATATTTATACTCTCACACCCTGCTTGAGCACTCTGGAAGAGTGGGAGGCTTTGTAAACAGTAGCTACTCCGGCATTTACGCATCACTCATTCGATAATGAATTGGAGCACTCTAGCTATTGGGCGTGTTTATACGCGCTAAAAAGCCTGCCTTCTTCTGCCGGACGCTCGTGGCCTAGGGGTAGAATCGCCAACTGACGCCGATTCGGTCGGGCTTCAATCCTGGGTTAGGAAGCGAACGGAGTTTAAGCCATACTGATGAGCTGTAATACAGTGAAACAGATCTGTCTGCGGATGACTATAGTATATATATATATATATATATATATATTTATAAGGCTGACTCTAGTTGTAACCTTAGTTTCTCATCCACATGATCTTCAGATGACTTGAATGTTCAAGTTATCTGAATATAGTGCGAGTGTGAATCTTGTGTAGCAACTAGGGCTATACTTTCACAGCAAATAACATTGACAAGTGTTTTTGCTCTGTCTAGGTAATCTAGGTATTGAGCACTTTACTGAATAGCTGCTTGCTTTGAGGTATTTTTGTTTTTTCTTTTTGCTGTCCTTGTTTAAGAGTCTATTTTGTTTAAGAGTATTTTGGTCTTTTGGCTAGTTGTTCATAGGTTCCCCTAACGCTTTTAGTTTTTCTTTATTAATAATAATAATAATAATAATAATAATAATATATATACTGTTTGTAGTGTTTAGCTTATTAAGAATGCTCAATACTTAGTAGAGCACTAAATATGGGAATATTTTTATTATAAATTTATAATAAAAACATTGTTTACTGCAACACAAAAGCCATTGTGTTTCAGTACCATTTTATTAGCACCTTGCCAGGTAGTGAAATATTTTTTGTTAGGAATCAGTATATAGAAGCTTAAAAGCAACACAATTTTTATCAAATCCAGACAATTCAGGTAGGGGGATTATTGGAGGGTTTGTTTCAGTGAACCAATAGAAAATCAGGTCATGATGTATGGGAGAAATTCAATTGTATGAGTAAAGAGGGACAGAGACTTAAAATGACTTAAGAGCAAGACATTTTCCATGCCAGTGAGTGTATAAATTGAATGATATATATGTAGCATTTTTAGCAAGTCCAAAAAAGTTATTGCATGTCATCATGAAATGGTTGCAGGATTTCCTTCAAGTTATTATTCAACTTAAAGTAGTGGACAAGAGACAAAGACAGGAAAGTTTTTCTTTTGTTTCCTTTTTAAAATATACTATACATCAAACATATGTATTTGGGTTATCTATCTGTTAAGAAAAATTAACTCTACTTTAAAGTATATTTTAAAAATTAACCTACCAGTTAAGAAAAATTAGCTCTACTTTAAAGTATATTTTAGACAATGATGACATCTGGAAGTAAGTTCATTATGTTTATTGAGTAAATTTAATTTTGGGAATTTGATAATTTGTCATTTTTCTTGTAAACATAGAAAACATGGCTCATGTACAGATTTACAAGTTCTGATTTTGTTAATATTTTTCATTTTACAGTTGGGATTTTATTAGCATCCTTTAATTGCCAATAATAAGGAGAATGTGATATGCTATTGGGATAAGTTTTATATAAAGAAAGATAAAGTGTGAAAGTAATGATGGGTTTTAAAAGTATTCTTGGTACAATCAATATGATATTTTATTACTGTGCAATTTTTCCATTTTTTTTTCCAGGAAAATATTTGTTCTGGATGGAACAAATAGAGTGTGGTCTGATGAAATGAGCTAATTTAGTTAATAAAAATGAATTATAATTTATAACCACTCTAAATGCTGTGTTGTGTTTTCCTTTATAAATACCATATTGCTCTGAAAAACATCCATTGAGTTCTCTATACTGATCTAACACTTAATATTTTATATTAAGTAAATCTCAGCATTCACAGACTTGATACCATTCCCTATATATATATAAGGCTAGGATGTGGTCTCAAGCCATGAATGGGAACCTTCCTAGAGATGGTCTACTAAAACTGACATAAGTGTCTGAGATGGCTGTCAGAAAGTGTGCCCTGCCTCAAATCATTATGACAAATCCTCTGTAAGGCAGGAGCCACCTTGGTTTTTGAGATTAAATCTGGTCTTCAAAAAAAAACATGTTTATGTACAACCCTGTGCAAATTAATTAAAACAACTGCCTTAATTTCTTTTCTTTCACCAAACAGCCAGTTTTAAAACCACTGGAATGACAGGATGTAATGGATTTCTATTTTTTCCTCAGATTAGGCAATTTGCAATTGTGTGAAGTAATATGGATCTGTTTTCAGGGTGCATGATGAATTTCATTTGGCCTTGAAAAATATTACTTCATTTGTGATTGAATCAGACTTTTATCACACTCAGACCCTATTGTCTTGATTGCAGATTAGTTGTCCTACAGACATTGTCTGCGATGAATGTTACTCCAAGGAAGTGTGAAAAATGTGTTATGCTGAATGAATACACAAGCAAGACTTAGACTTACAGAGAGATTGCAGATATTGTTGGTGTCACCCTTTCAACTGTCAGTCGTGTCATCAAGGTGAAGAAGCAAACTTGATCCATCAGTCCAAAATGTAAAGGAAAATGCACTCAGAAGAGAAAAAAAATGCCAAGAGACGACATATACATGATAAGAGAAAATGGGAAAGATCCTAGAAAGATATTTGTTTTGTTTCTGTTAATTTGCAAGATGGTATATATGTATGTAGAATAAACTATTAAAAATAAATCCATTAACCCTATCACTTCACATCTCTTTCAACCATAAATAAACCACCACATAAATATGTGCAATACTAAGAGCCAATGAAAGTCTAGCTCACTAAAGAATGATCATCAGTTGTAATTAATCTATTTGAAATTTTGCAAAAATCAATCTAAAGTTATTTCTAATGAATCAAATTTAATCAACACCTGAAGGAAGAGAAAAATTCCAATAGTTTTTATAAGTGTCAACAGACACATCTTTTAAATGATTTGTTTTCTTACTTATGTTCATTATAAACTGAACTTTTCTCTCAACGAACAGACTTTTTGAATCAGTTGTAAGATTTTAATAGTACAATGCAAATAATTTAATGTAAATAATGTAAATCGTGGCTCTTACAGAGGATTTATACTGAGGCTGTATAACATTCAGTATCCTGCAAAGCTTCAAATAAAAGAATTGAGTGATTCATTCATTTTCTCTAACTTATCAACCTATTGAAGGATATTTCAAGACAGAAAATATTTTCAGTTTAAAAGAATTTTTTTTATTAAGTGAATCAATTATTTTTTTTCAATATGAGATGGTGCTGAAAAGTTCTCGACCTGACATACCTCTAACTCTGACCAAATGACCAACAATCAAAATTTTGGAGTAGAAGGGCTTCTTGGTTGGGCCAAGAACCTTCCAGCACCCACCTTAGATGTAATCATTAAAATAAATGCAATTTTTATGTATCTGTTGAGCACAAAACTTACTTTTTTTTTTTTGGCACTCAATTTTCTATGACTTCCTAACCATTTGAAGGTCATTTAAAACCAGAGAATATTTTTAGATTCTAAGAATTTTTTTTTTGTTGGGGATAAAATACTTTTAGTGATAAAAACCCTACTAATTAATACATAACTGGGGAAAGAAGAGGTGGCTTCATACCTTTCCAAAGGGTACTTACATGTAGACATAATGAACCCAACTGGAACTGGAACTCAGCTTTCCAATTAACTATTCAGAGCTATTATCCATTACACTATCCACACACTGAAGCTTACAGCCCATGATAATCCCAAGTGGTCACCCATGAGAGACATGATCACCTAGGTAAAAATCTGGCAAAAAAAAAATTATTTCATTGCTGAATGTAAAATATTTTGTTAATTTTTAAACAAATTTACATACTAGCAACTGTCTGTTAATGATCTATTTGTAGATCTCTTAAATCAAATATAATTTTAGCTTTTTACTTTATTTATTGGTTGTGTTGTAATGGATATCAGCTTGTAATTGGAAATTGGTAGAGTCGATTTCAAATTCTCATTGAATATGTTGCATTCATGTGTACACAAATACCCTTCTCCCTCTATCTAAGGGTTAAATAGCAGGATAGATTGGTTTCTTTATCCTTGGTTGGTAACCCATCCACCATAAAAAGAAATGAAAATGTACTGTATGGAAATCTTCTGCCTAGTTAGTCATGTTTCTTTCGAGACATGATTCCCCAAGCATGTATCATGTATGACACTTAACTGACTTTATGAATGCTAAGTCATGTGCTTGAAACTTAGGCCAAATCTTTAGAAACACCAGAGACCTGATAGATTTATGAGAGCAGTCTGATATTAGGTAGACTATAATTGTACCATTCCTTATTAGAATTTTTTGGAACATGCTTACATGTTGAGATCCTCACAAATCTGGTATTGTTGAAGCTATCGCTAACATGTTTTTATCAAGATTTACAAACTTTACATTTTGTTCAATTTCACACACCAATCGATGAAATTTGAATAAGCTGATTTGTTTGGAAAAATTGCGTTGTGGTGTAATGGATATCAGCTCGGAATGAGAAATTGGAGAATTAAGTTTGAATTCCAGTTGAATTCATTGCATTCACTTATGAGCAAATAACCTTGGGAAAGGTACAAATTCATCTTTTCTCCCTCCATCTATGGGTTGAATAGCAGACATATTGGGTTCTATAGCATTGGTTGACAACCAGTCTACTGCAGAAAGTAATGGCAATTATCTGCAGAAAAATCTTCTGTCTAGTCTGTCATGTCTCTTTCGAGACATGATTGCTCAAGTGTGTATCACATACAGCAATTAACAAACTGACTGGGTAAAACCAACCGTACTTTGTACGCACTTACTTGCTTGTACTTCTCCCCTAAATTTGGTTATTATCAGTCACTTTATGGTTATTTTAGAGGGTGCAACAGGTGGATATGGATAAATTCAAAATTCAAAGAATTCAGAATTCAAAGAATTTTATAAATAGATTTTTTATATTAATATACCCAATTTTATTGTTAAATAACATAGTTTTATTTAATTTTATTATTCACCATAAAAACTAGAGTGTATAAAATAATTAAAAGATCCATTTATCTCTCATTAAAGAAATTTTCTAAATCAAAACAGCACGAGAATTGTTTACATGCAGTATGTGTGTACATGTGTTTGTATGTGTATGTCTCTGTGTGTGTGCATGCAAATGTATGAGTTTGTGCATGCATGTGTGTATGTTTGTTTGTGTATATCTCTGTGTGTGCATGTGAATGTAAGAGTGTGTGTAGGCATGTGTATCAGTGTTTGTGCGTGTATGTCTGTGTGTTTGCATGAGAATGTACAAGTGTGAATGCACGTGAATGAGTGTGTCTATATGTGTTTGGATTTATGTCTCTGTGTGTGCATGTGAATGTATGAGTATGTGTATGCATGAGCATATGTATGTTTGTGCATGTATGTCTCTCTGTGTCTGTGCATGTGAATGTAGTAGCGTGTGTATGTATGTGGGTGTGTGTTTGTGTGTTTGTGCCTGTGAATGTGGCTCTATGAGTGTGTGCATGTATGTGTGTGTGTGTGTGTGCGACGGGTTGAGGTGTGTGTGCCAGTCTTTCCCCGTCATGAATCAAATTAGTGCGACTTACTAATAAGTGGCAAGTAAGTTACTTGGTGTTTCAACAGAACCATACTGAATCCAGAGTTCAGTCTACAGATTATGAAATAAAATTAGCGATGGGTCTTGATTTTATTTTCTTCTTACAGTGGATTATATTGCAAATATATATTTTGGAAACTAATGCCTGTATTAAAGTTCTAGATGAAAATAAATTTGAAATGCATTTCAATCAAAGGCAAAAAATTGTAGGGGTCATATAAAACATAAACTAAAGGATGTATTTCATAATCAGTATTAATAACCAGTGAACAAGAGTTTTGTAATGTGACATAGATCATAATCTATACCTAGTTATACATCAGGTCTGTTGCAAGAGTGCTTTAAGGGGGGGGCTGAGCAGAAATTTGCTTGATTGTTTGATTTGGGTTTTATGGCTTAACAGCCTTAACAGTCAGAAAATTTTTTTCAAATTAGAATTTTTTGGCAATTACTGATACCAGTCCTACAGACTAACTAACCCATAGCTTGGGGAAAACAAATGGATTGATACATTTCTCAAGATTATTTGCAAATAAATGAACATAACAAACCCAAATGGTATTCAAAATAAGGTTTCAAATGTTCAGTTTTGAGAACTGTTATCCATTACACCACTTGGACATCCAAGTTTACAACACCTGATATCCCTAAGCAGTCACCCATCTATGTACTGACCAGGCTCCTGTTGCTTAATTTCAATGATCATATGAGAGGCTGTGTTCAAACATGACATGACAATAAGCCTTTATAAGCAGGTTGGACACAGGTTGGACAATAAATGGTTATAGTCTGTTTCATGCTTGAACACAATCATCAGGCTATTCAGTGTTGAATTCTGTGTCCACACTGCTTGTGATTTATTTTAGATATTGAGCACTTTTAGCTTATAAATATAAGATATTTTATTAAAATGTATTTCTACCATATATATATATATATATATTTACATAATCATCCGCAGACAGATCTGTTTTGCTGTATCACAGTTCATCAGTACGGTTAGACATCTGAGTGCTTTTTACCCAAGATTGAAACAAGACCGAACTGGCATTAGTCAGCAATTCTACCTCTGAGCTATGGGTGCTCTGTAGAAAGAGGCAGACTTTTAGTGTGTGATATACACTCCCGATCAAAAATTTAAGACCACTTAATAATCTTTAAAAAGAATTTTTTTTTTACAAATAGATTTTAAACTCCTCCCACTTAAGGTTACCAATACTACAATCTAAAAGGTTATGGAAGCAAAAAGCTACATTCCAAACATTTTATTTAGAAATTTACATTTTTATAAAATGAGGCAATTTACACATGATCAAAATTATAAGACCAGGGGTATAAATTGTTAGATCTATGGTAATTCCAATGTTTTTAGTTTAGTTAGAGATTATCAATCACTGCGTAAAGGTGTTACCATGCCTAAAGCAAACAAATTTATCGAAGTTGAGCGTTCTCAAATTCTAGAATTCCATAAGCAAGGTTTGTCACAGCGGGTGATCACAGCTAAGGTAAATTGCAGTAAAACTGTGATTTGCAACTTTCTAAAGAACAGTGAGAATTATGGAAAAGCAAAATCCTCTGATAGGCCCCCCAAAATTTCTCCTGCATTGAGTATGAGAATAAGACGGGTTGTTATGAAAGATGGGGACTTTCTTCTAGTCAAATTAAGGCAGTCACAGATGCTGATTGCAGTCCCGTAACCATCAGATGACATTTACGACAATAAGGCATGGTAAATAAAAAACATAAACAAATTCCTCGGCTGCTTCCATGTCACAAGGTGGACTGCTTAAGTTTGGTTATGAATACCAAACATGGGACGTTGAGAAGTGGAAGAAATTCTTGTTTCTGATGAGAAAAAATTCAATCTAGATGGTCCTGATGGCTTCCAATGATATTGGCATAACAAAAACATGCCTCCTGAAATTTTCTCCACACATCATAGTGGTGGAGGGTCCCTAATGGTATGGGGTGTTTTTTATTACAGAGGGACAATGGGGCTGCAGGTGGTGCAGGGTCGTCAGACAGTGGCTGGTTATGTTAGCATGCTACAAAAAGCATCTTTGATGACGGAGGGCCATCGTTTGTATGGGGATGGATGGTTATTCCAACAGGATAATGCTGCAATCCACACTGCAAGACGGACCTTGACCTTGACCTTTCTACAAGAAAATGGTGTCCATCTCTTGGGACATCCTGCATGCTCACCAAACTTGAACCCAATTGAAAATGTTTGGGGATGGATGACAAGAGATGTTTATCGAAATGGCAAACAATATTCAACAAAAAATTAACTTTGTGAAGTCATCTTCAGAAGCTGGAGCAACATCCCCCGCACCTTAATGGAAACGCTTATTTCTAGCATGCCCGACAGAATTTTTGAAGTCATCAAAAGCAGTGGAGGTAGAACTCATTATTAAATTTGGTTGTTGAATATTTTCATACACTTTTTGTACAATTTCGTACAATTTTTGTCTCTGGTCTTATAATTTTGATCATGTGTAAATCGCCTCATTTTATAAAAATGTAAATTTCTAAATAAAATGTTTGGAATGTAGCTTTTTGCTTCCATAACCTTTTAGATTGTAGTATTGGTAACCTTAAGTGGTAGGAGTTTAATATCTATCTGTAAATAAAAAATTTCTTTTTAAAGATTTTTAAGTGGTCTTAAATTTTTGATCAGGAGTGTACCATGTATACATGCACCAATAGTTAGAGTGTTCTAATTCATTACTGAATGAGCAATATATATATAATAATGAAAGGCTGCTCATATTCAAGAATACCTGCCTACCAAGGTGGCTAGCTAATCCCTATTGCAGGCACTTGTGCAGGCATACTTGTGTTTATTCAGCACCCACAGAGCCCACCTGTGGTTTATACTTCAACTATACTGAGTGGATCTTAGTTACTGTTTCTGGGAGAGTGCACATTATCAACAGTCTGAACAAGGCCAATATGCACTAACCCTCAAGCATGAGGACTTGCGACTTCAAATTAGCACAACTATCAATGACTTCTCAAAGGGAGCTGTCTATCCAAATTCACTCACAAGGCTTGGGTTAACCTGTGGTGGGGTTTTCAGGTACTTTCCAAAGATGCCGCATGTTGGGATTACCTCCTCCAGGCCAATTACATCAAGAAGTCACTTTCCTGACAAATCAACCATGGTGAGATTCAAATGTATGTATGGATGTATAGAGAAGGTGCTGAAGAGTTTGTAATCAACCAAAAAGCCCTTTCTAAAATAATTTTATGTTTTGATATTCGATCTGATTTTCGAAAGTATATGCATTGTGGTGCAGTGGATAAATGATGGCAACCTACTGCAGGATAATCTTCTGCCCAGTCAGTCATGTCTCTTTTGAGACATGATTGCCCAAACATGTATCACATATGGCACTTAACTGACTGACTGATAGATATATTTAGAATGGTACAAGGTCATTGAATATGAGCACAAAAATGTTTATGTTTATCACAAGGATACATTCATAAACCACCCAGTGAATATGACCTTATGTCATTCTAAAAGTGTGTGTGTGTGTGTGTGTGTGTATTTGCACACACACACTGTCGGGCTTCAAACCTGGGTTAAAAGCAATCGGAGTCTAACCGTACTGATGAGCTGTGATACAGCGAAACAAATCTGTCTGCAGATGACTATATATATATATATATATATATATATATATATATATATTAGTCAGTTAAATGCCATACATCTTACATGCTTGGGCAATCATGTCTCTTTCGAGACATGATGATTGGGCAGAAAATTTTCGACAGTAGGTTGTCATTACTTTCTGCGCTAGACTGGTTGCCAACCAGGGCTATAGAACCCAATCTGTCCTGAATAGATTAATATCTTTCCCAAAGGTATTTGCGCATAATTGAATGCAAGGAATTCAACTGAATTTTGAGTTTGATTCTTCGATTTCTCATTCCAAGCCAATATGCATTGCACTACAACATACATCCTATATATATATATATATATATATATATATATCAGCACACACACACACACACACACACACACACACACACACATATCACACACATATATGATGACAGATAAAGAAAGAGAGAGAGACAGAAAAAAGAAAATCAGAGACGAGGAAGGAAAGAAAATACAACATATACATACACACACCAATATAAAGAGAGAATTTATATTTAGACAGCAAGATTTTCTTTTGGGTTGTTTAAATGTTTCCAGTACAAAGAAACATGGCCTAAAATACACGTACTCATTCATGCACGCACACACACAGATGCACATAAAATATGTGCATCTTTGACACTATAAAAGCCTTATTAAAAGAAACACCAGCAAAGCAAGTCAAAGCTGTAACGTAAACAGAGCATCAAGCTGTGTTATGCAGCCGTTCGCCGTATATCAAGGCTTATGAGAGGCACAATGGATGCATACACACACGCAAGACAGAATGCAGTGCAATTGGGTGCACATGTCCTGAGCACTTCTCATGCACTACACAACATTACGCAGGTCAGCGTAGTACCAGCTCATACACACGCACAAGCGCGTTAGCTTGTAAACGCGTGTACCTGCTCAGATATAATGTACCCTTCAGTGCATATGTCCTACAAAATTTGCTCCATCCCAGTGCAAGGGTTTATAATGCAAGAAAAACAAACATAGACACTCTGCCAAAAATACTACAATAAATGGTTAAAAATCAAAGGTAGGGTCTATAACTCAGTTTGTAAAAACATCAGTATTTTGCTCAAATGGCTTAGGAGCAAGCCTAGAAATGAGCATCAAAATATTACACACTTCCCATCATGTCAAATTCATCAATCTTTACTGATTGATGATTACTAGTGTGAGACTATGAGATATAAGTGTATATAAATCACAACAATGTTGGGTAATTGAATGACATGTTCTCTGCAGTCTGTCTTCTACTTTTATATATATATATATATATATATATATATATATATATATATAATATGGTAATTCTTATTATTATAATAATAATGGCATACTATAACTTAATAAAAGACCATCATCAGGCAGTAAAATGGTTAAATGGTTAATTGTCTGATGATGGTGTTTTAACACCAAAACTTTATAACTATTAAATTGAAGTTTGGCATTATAATAATAATAATAATAATAATAATAATTACTGTATATTTATGTTCAAGTTTTGTATTGAGCACTTTTTAAAGTAATTATCTAACTGTGAAATATACTTCTATTAGTAACCATTGCATGTTATATATATATATATATATATATATATTTATATATTCGGTCGGGTTTCAATCCTGGGTTAGAAAGCGAACGGAGTCTAAGCCGTACTAATGAGCTGTAATACAGCAAAACAGATCTGTCTGCGGATGACTATAGTATATATATATATATATATATATATATATATATATATATATATATTAGTGTTGAGTTGTGATAATGTTTAGCACCAAGATTGCTGTTTTTTCAGTAGTTTCACTGATAAAAGTTATTTCGCCAGGGTTTTTGTGCCAAATTCTTTGCATTAAGCCTATATATATATATATTATATACATAAAGAATCTCAAGATAGCCAAAAGAATATATATATTATATATATATATATATATATAATAAATCTTATGAACTGATTGTTTCTAGATTTTCTATTTTCTATATATGTGTGTGTATCTGCATGTATAACCATATGTATATTTATTGATATCCATACCTATATACAAACACACGCACACACATACACACACATATATATATATATATATATATATATATATATATATATATATATGTATGTATACATGTATTTATTTCCAAAGGAAGTGATGGAATTTTTGTCTAATTAATTTGCTACTTTTAGTGTCTACTCATATTTGGGGAGACACTCCATTTATTTATTAAACTAACTTATTAGAGAAAAATATACTGGAGAGAGCATATTTTTTCTCTGATAAGATTTATCCAATATTCATACTGGTAGACGAAAATAAATAAATGTACTGTTTAATAAATAATGTGTCTACTCAAATGTAAGTATCTCCTAAAAAATAATGTTCAAGTAATAAAATACATACATATATATATATATATATACCATTAAATACAGTTAACAAGAAATATTTAATTTAATTAATTTTTTGTTTATTTTTTCTAGTATCCTAACATTTTTTTTTTGTTTTGTTTTTAAAGGAATATAAAAATTGTCCATAGCTTTTATTGTGCCAAGTGCTTTCAGTCACTTGAATAGCCATTTTCCATGATCTTTATGCCTCCTGTGTTGTTATAAATATAAACCCCCTTGAAAATAGCTTTATATTCCTTAGCCCCAACAAAATGGGAAAATGTTAGGATGCTGGATAAACTTAATAAAAATTAATTACATCTTCCTTGTTGACTGTATTTAATAAAAGTTGTTTGAAAGAAATGTTACTACCCATGTATACATTAATTATTTATATATATATATATGTGGGGGGGGGGGGGGTAGCAAAGTTAAGGACAAAATGAAAAAAAATTATGTGATCTGTTTTTTATAACTTCATTGAACTAAAGTGGTGTTTACACTGAGGTAGTTACGTATGTGCATGAAGGAGAGGGGCGATGAATTTTTAAAATTGAACTTTGTTTTTTAATATATGTTTGGGTATATATTCCAGTCAATTTCATTTATTTTTTTCTTTTATATTTTTATCACTTTCATTATTAAGTATTCCACATTGTGATAATATAATATATGCCAATATCATTTTCCCCCCATTTATATATATATATATATATATATATATATATATATATATATTTTTTATTATTGTTGTTATTGTTACCAGAATGCTTGTCTTTCATATCATAAATAACTTATTGGCTTTATTACCTTGTTTGGGGTAAAATGATTTCAAAAAAATATGTTAATCTTAAAATCTTGCTATTTTTGCAAACTATAAGTTTTTGTTATTTTATTATAATCATTTCCATTTTAGAGTGTAATTCTACACCGCAGTTAAATTTTATGATACCACACAACAGTCATCAATCTTGTGTTTATATTTTGTAAGAGGGCATGCTGAAAAGTTCTGAGCCTGGTCAAAAATAGATTAAAAATAAAATTCTGATGTTTGATCAAAGTTTGAGAAGTAGATTGAACCAATGACTTTTGAGAAGTTCTTTATATATACAATAGTTGTAAATATCTACCTTTATATTACAATTTAGGATATTTGGGTGGTATAATGTATAGTAACTCGGTATGTGAATTCGGAGAGCCAAATACCCTTGGGCAGAGTATACATCCACCTCCTCCCCAGCTATGGGCTAAATAGTAGGACTTGTATTTGGAAAAATCATTGTTATTGTCAAAAAACTGTTAATGCAATATTCACACTCAAAAAAATTACTCTTGCAGTTCAAAATGTTCCAATCCACACATGATTGGTGAGTTATAAAAACAAAATCATTTTGTCTATATTTCTGAAATGAAATAGTATTTGCATTATTTACACTGTTCAGACTGTTGTTCCCATCTTTATTGCCATTTTCTCAATGTTTTAGCCATTGTAGACTCTGGCCTTCTTCAGGTGCTAGGAATTTTGAACCGAACTCTTTATTTTGATCACTGGGTTATATCATTCTCAGTCCATGTGCAATGCTACTTCTGGATGCCATGTAGTTACCTTCCTTTAACTCAACTCTCTAAGTTATTTGTTCACAACTGCTGTAGTCAGGTATTGAACTCACAACTCTTTGGGTCAAGTCATTGAAACTAACAAACACCTATATCCACTAGCTATATTCCTAGCATCCAATGAAGGTTGGAGTGTACAACAGCCAAAACATCATAAAAATGGCAATAAAGATAAGGACAACAGTTCAAACAGTGTAAATAATAAAAAAATAAATTATACTATAGATAAAACACTGAAATAGACATCTGTTTATATTTCTGAGATGAGATATTGTAACTATTTGCACTATTTACATTGTTCAGACTATTGTCCTCACATTTATTGTCATATTCACAACGTATATCACCTGAAAAATGTTGGAGTGTACAATGGCCAAAACCTTGTGAATATAACAATAAAGATGAGGACAATAGTCCAAACAATGTAAGTAGTCTTTAAACCTTTGGGCAATTTTTTATGCTTCATGTATATTGCCATCAGTTTTGTGCTTGTAAAATGCTTGATATCTACTCAAGTAGAAATCTCTGTTATATAACCTGGTGTTACAGCAGAAAATATTTACAATGACTCTTTCAGCAAAGACAGCTTTGTTTTTATAAAAAAAAGAAAATAGATAAATATATTATCATTGCTTCAAAAAATTAGGAAAAAATCATCCACTTGGCAGGTAATTATAAAATCTAATATTAAAATTAGATAAATATCCTCTTTTGTTGATACTATAAATCAATCAGTTTCTCTCAATGTTGGAATTTCAAAATGGCTGAATAAGATTTTATGAAATTTGGAAAGAATAAACTTTGAAAACTGAGCTAACAGAAGAAACCCTGGGTGGTAGCACCTATTAGGGTCCCAGCTTGGGCAAATAGTGAATTCCCAAACAAAAATCAAAAGTATGTTTTGATAATAAAATAACCAACAATACTTTTTTATAGCAAAATGACAATCAATGCAACACTAAAAAAATATAAAAATATATTTTTATAGTAAAATTAATAACAATATGATCTACAAACTAAATATCTAGATAGTATCATTCCCCTGAAATTGCATACAAAATATTTAGATTTTGGCATTAAATAACCCATCGAGATGTTGATATGCCAATAAATAAAATCAACCCACCAACAATCTCTATTTAAAGCAAAATCACGAACAGTACATTTTGTTTTTGAAGGCATACAATTTTGTTTGAATTATATATCATTGAAGCCATAGAATTGTGTCAAAATATTTAGATTTTGCCATTAAATAACCCATAGAGATGTTGATATTCAGCTAAATAAAATCAACCAACCAACCAACTACTCTCAGTAACCCCTTGTGTCTTAGAGGCTTTATCACATGCTTGAAAGCATATGATTGCATTTAAAATATATTTAGTTAAAGCCAAAAAATATTTAGTTTTTCGCATTAAATAACCCATACAGGTGTTGATATTTGGCTAAATAAAACCAACCAACCAACCAACCAACCAACCAACCAACCAAGTACTCTCAGTAAACTCTTGTGTCATAGTGGCTTTACCACCTTGCTAGGGGTGAAATGATTAAAAAGAGAAAAGTGTCAAGTATTGTAATTAATATGGTAGCGATGTTGAATGTGTAATGAATCAGAACAAGATTTTAAACTAAGCCAGGTAACTATACTATGGGAAAGTTACATTCCATTCAGTTTTGATTGTTGCAACTCCTGTTGGTCGTTTTCTTATTATGTTTTGTCTATGCTTTTTGCATTACAGTTGCTCCAGCTTTCAACTTGAGACTTCAAGAAATAAGATTTTTTTGTATCAGAAGATGCAAACAGATATGTAGCCATGCAATCAGAGAGAAAAGTGTAATTGTGGTAACTGCATGGAGAGAAATCTAAGCAACATGTGAGAAGTAGCCATCAGTATGATTTTTCTTCAATTCATATAGTTTAGGACTACCATGGATTTGATCCGTGTTTTTGCATCCTCTTTTTGACATCTTTCCTAAAGATAACCAGTAACAACAGATTATTATTATTATTATTATTATTAATATTATTATTAATATTAATATTACTGCTACTACTACTACAACAACAACAGCTACAACAACAATAATGACAACAACATATTTTGTTTTTAGAAATTGTTTTTGAATATACTGGTTACATTAAGTTATCTGTTAAGTCATAACAAGGACCTCAGACAGACATTTTCCACAAAATATGTGCAGAGCCCAAAAGTTTTTAGAAATGTTTTTGTTGTTGTTAATCTTCTTCTTATTGTCATTGTTGTTGTAATAGTAGTAGCAGTAATAATAATAATAATAATAATAATAATAATAATACCTGTTGTTACTGGTTCTTTGGGAAGGATATCTATACTGAGGTGAAGTAGTGTTTACATTATTTACTCTGTTTGGACTGTTGTCCTCATCTTTATTGCCATTTTTACAACATTTCGGCTGTTAAACACTCTGGCCTTCTTCAGGTGCTAGCAATTTTGAACAGAACCCTTTATTTCTATCACTTGAACATAATTATTATTATTATTATTATTTTCTTGCAAAATTTACAATACAAAAACAGAATAAATAACTCCAACTACGACAGACAAGTCATAAATATTTTGATAACACTACTATCATTATTGTTGTTATTATTATAATCATAATTATTTACTTCATTTTCTGTTGTATACTCTTTTTCATCTGGGCCCCAACTAAAGACCTAAATGAAATAACAACATGAGATTTTCCACTGATCATTTGTGTAAAAAAAATGAAGAACTTAAGATCACACTGATTTTACATAGATAAAGCCCATTATGAGAAGTGAGCTGTACTTATGAGTAGAATATTTTGTTTTTGTCTTAGGTGTTGTCTACCTGGAATCCATTCAATGAGTCTATCAGAAGCTTTTTAATCAAAGTGCTTCAACTACAACTGGAATTATTCATATCCTCATATTATTATTATTATTATTGTAATTTAGTAAATCTATTTGGATGTGCATTGTGGTGCATTGGATATTGACTCAGAACGAGAAATCGGGGAACCGAGTTCAAATTCCAGCCAAATTCATTGCATTCACTTACGCGCAAATACCCTTGGGAAAGGTATTAATCCGTCTATTCCTTCCAGTTATGGGTTAAATAACAGGATGGATTGAGTTCTATAGCCTTGGTCGGCAACCAGTCTACCACAGAAAGCAATGGCAACCTACTGCGGGATAATCTTCTGCCCAATCAGTCATGTCTCTTTCGAGACATGATCACCCAAGTGTGTTTCACGTATGGCACTTAACTGACTGAATCTAGTAAAACTTGGGGAAGCTTATAAAGCTTTATTTTACTAATTCAGCTTTCATGCTGAAATACGTTTATTTTATAATGTGGATGGTTATAAGTGAGAGGGAACATGGGATGCACTTATTTTATTACCATAAATATTATTATTACAACTACCACTGCTATTATTATCATTATTATTATCTATAAAATTATTATCATTATTATTATCTATAAAATTATTATCATTATTATAATCTATAAAATTACTATTCAAAATCATTATTAAAATTCACAATAAGCATTTTGACTTCAGGCAATTTGTTATTGAAATTATTTTTTGCAGAAAGCATACAACTTAATAAATCATAAATTTGAGTATGAGTATAAAATTTACAATAAAAATATATCAGCACTAATTCTAAACAAAAATTCTGTTCAAATCAGATATCTTTTGTGAATTTTGCACAATTTTGCCTTTCAAGTGTTCCATTTTTTATATATGCAGGTAAATGTTCTATGGTATTAAATTTCCTATTTTATTTTTAGTAAGCTTTTTTATTGTTTACAAGTAGAAATAAATATAGATGAGCCTAACTCTAACCTTATACTAACCTAAACATAGCATTACATTTATAATTTAGAGCGGCTGCTAATTGTTATAGAGGATTTGTTTCTTAATGCTAAGTCAGTAAAGATCATTAAAATACGATCACCAAGGAAACGTAATTATTATTCACACATGTTTGAAAAATTGCTTTCCTTCTGTTATAATCATTTTTTTTTTTTGCAAAATTTACAATACCAAAATAGAATAAATGACTACAACTATGACAGACAAGTTGTAAGTATTTTGATAACACTGATCTTTTAATCATATGGCTGTGATTCAAGTCCACTTGGATACGGATCTTGTTTTTCCAACCCCATGTTCAATGGGTCAGTCTCTTTCTGATAAAACGGTCAAAATCCGTGTGCTATAAATATCTGCAAGCAGCTGTTGCTGTGGCCATTTTATTTTGATCGTTATCGATCTTGTGCCCACAACCGCTGATACATCACCTGGCAATGATCAGAGAAAACACACAGAGAAATCTGTCAAAAATACACGTTTCATCAAATGAATTATATACTTGTGTGCAACAAACAACTATTCGTATAACTCAATAAAGCCTAATATATAGACTAGAGTTGGTACAGACAAAGCTTAGGAAATCACTGTGTTTTCTTGACAATGACTTGAAAGTATTTTTATTAATGATACTTTACATGCATTTTGTAGCCGTATTAAAAAAACAGTTTATCACGTCTTTATCTTCCTTTCCTATTTATGCTTTTATTTGCTATTAAAATTGAAATAAGGGATTTCAATAATATTTTCCATTTTTAAAAAAAGCACAAATATTAATTTATTTTCATTCAGTATATATTATAAAAGCTAATATAATAAAAAAGAAATGTAGATTTATTTAAAGTTTGTTAAAGGGTAAATAAAAAAATAATACAATTAACTAGATTTATTTATTTATTTTGATGGCAGTGTTTGAAAAAACATTTATTAAAATAAGAAAATTACTAACACATATTCTTTAAATAAAAAAAATGGCAGATGGTTAGTAAAAAAATGGCTGGAATAAAATTGGATGAGTAAAACTTTGTCTAGATGAGGCTCAAAATTGATATAAAAGAATCCCCAAAATGCAACCTGATAATTTATAAAAAAGATCAGTCAGTTAAGTGCCATACGTGATACACGCTTGGGCGATCATGTCTCAAAAGGGACATGACTGACTGGGCAGAAGATTATCCCGCAGTAGGTTGCCATTGCTTTCTGCGGTAGACTGGTTGCCGCCCAAGGCTATAAAACCCAATCTGTCCTGTTATTTAACCCATAACTGGAGGCAAGAGATGGATTAATACCTTTCCCAAGGGTATTTGTGCATAAGTGAATGCAATGAATTTAACTGGAATTCGAACTCGGTTCCCCGATTTCTCGTTCCGAGCCGATATCCACTGCGCCACAATGCACATCCTCACAAAAAAGATACATATATAAAATTAGGTTTTCAAAAATAAGTAAAAAAAGATCACATATCAAAATCTTCCAAAATAAAGTTTGCAAGTAAGCAGGGTTTAAAGAGACACATTTTGAGATTTTTCAACCAATGGGGAAAGTAAGAAGTTATGAACACAATTTCTGCTTCAATTCAGAACTGAAGATCTCTTATATTAAAGCATTCAGTTCCATAGATAATGACAGAAAGCACAAAGAATGCTTTTTTAAGTGGCCTGTAAAATGGCAGAAAATGATGAATATGTTGTTCAATAAGGTAAAAAATAATAATAATAAAGATTTAAAAAAAAAATAAACAGACTTTTTAAATTATCAAAGTTTTTTGACTCAATAAGATTGACTTATTGAATCCTAAACCTACATAACAACTTAGTTTTGATGTTTATTGTTTCCAAGTGCTGAAGATGTGTCAATAAAATGCCTTTGAAAATTAAAGTTTTTCCCTTTTAAGATACCAGGTCATATTATGACAAATTGTAGCACGTATTATTCACACTATCGGCTTCAGCAAGGCACCTACTGTTGGTATTTACTAAGCTTAGTATAGCAGGAGGATATTATTGTATGGCACCCAGTGAGGATCAAAACCAACTAGTAGTAGTTATCTGTAAGGAAAACTTACTAAACTACATTATGAATGTGAAGTAAAAGAGTTTCTCTTGGTTTACTGCAAATTTACTTGTGAATTAGGCAAAAGTCTTGCACCATTTTTGCTAGAAAAGAAACCTTGTAGCAATATAGCAACGTATGCAGAACAGGATTCAGAAGAGATAACAAAAAACATGGATGTGCATTGTGGCACAATGGGTATCAGCTTGTAACAAGAAATCAGGGAGCCAAGTTCAAATTCCAGTTGAATTCATTGCATACATTTACACGCAAATACTGTTGGGAAAGATATTCATCCATCAGTTCCCTCCAGCAATGGGTCAAATAACAGAACAAATTTGGGTTCTGTAGCCTTGGCTGGCAACCAGTCAACTGCAGAAAGTAATGTGGAATAATCTTCTGCCCAGTCAGTCATTTCACTTTCGAGACATGATCACCTAAGCATGTATCACGTAAGACACCTAACTGAACTGAACAAAAAGACAAAATTTACTAAGAGCTACAAAATACAGGAAATCGTGGAGAGCCATGATTGCCAGTGTCTTGAAGGAACATGAAAAGAAGAAGAAAAAGGGAGAAGAAGAAAAGAAATGGAGAAAAATGTATGAATGGAAAGTATGGACTGTTAATTTCGAGCAAATTCTGGCTCTGAAATGCTGTCCTAATTATCTTAGAATGCATTTACTAACATAAAAAATAATGTAATATAATTTCAGATACACATATACATACATATATATATATATATATATATATATATATATATATATTTCTTTTTCTTTTTCCTTTGCATATTTAATTTTTTTCCATATGTATAATATTATTCACAAGTTTGTTTTTATTGTTCTCTGTGAGTTCAATATATATTTTATGATTTGCTACTTGGCATGATATTTCTAATTACAGTAATGTTTTATTAATAATTCTGGATTAATATATATATATATATATATATATATATATATTGGTGGCATCTTACCAGTTTGCACCAGTTTGCATACACCAATTCTTAAAATTATAAAAGATTAGCAAACCAGTTGCTGAATTATCTGAAAACGATCTTATATATTAATAGCTGATATATAATATCTAAAAATATAATTAATACCCTTACTGTAAATTATGCAGTGGCTGAAAGAGGCTTTTCTGTGAATATAATTTATAATGACAAAAGAAATTGTCATGAAGAAGAAAATGTAGTAAATCTTCTAGCAATAAATTTGATAGTTCTTACAATGGATCTTTGCAAGTGCAATGATCTTGTTCGAATGTGACTAAGAAACCATAACACAGCTGATGATACTAGAGTCAAAAAGCACCTTACCTCTGAACAGAAATATGATAAGAACAGAATGCCTTAGTAAATAAATTTTTTCTATTAAATTATCAAAATGGTTAAATTCTTTTTGATATTATAAAGTGATTTATTTTCATTCTCAGATTGAAAAACAATAAGCAGAATTGGTTCCTAAAGATGACTTGCCTTTGTAGAACTTTTTTTTTTTAATCGTGTCACCCCAAGCAAGGCATTCCACTGCCACTATAGTGCAGGGGGTTACATAGAGTGATTGGGTATAGGAAATGTCAGAAGGAGGGTGGTAGACAACTTAGGATGTACATAGGGAGAGAGTTGGAGAGAGTGGGTGTGAGTTAGAGTGTTAGGAGGTGTCTATTGACCCTACATTTAAACTCCTGGAGGTTGTAGCCGCCGGGGAAGCAAGCATGCGGTAGGGAATTCCACAGGAGGGAAATGCGAGGAAAGATGATGTTTTGGAGTAGAAATTGTGGTTACATTTCATCAGTTTCACTGTAAAAGGGTGGGAACTGGTTTCTGCAAATTTGAAATGCCTGATAATATTGTGTATATATATATATATATATATATTATTCCATGACTTATTAGAGTCATAGAGGCACCACATATACTGCAATCACAGTAGAAGTAGTATTTCCTTGGTCATGACACCCTGACAGAGTTCAACCCTCTCCAGGCTGGTTTTGAATTCAGAGTTTTCCCTTCTTCTAGACTGGTTGCCATCCAAGGTTATAGAATCCAGTCTGTCCTGCTATTTACTCATAGCTTAGAGGAGAAGAGATGGATTCACACTTTTCTCAAGGGTATTAACACGTAAGTGAATATAATGAACTCAACTAGAATTTAAACTCAGCTCTCCAATTCCTCAATCCAATCCACTAACCATTACTCCAGCATGCCTCCTGTATATATATATATCTTCTGTACAATAAAGGCGTAAGCTGAAGATGGTTTGCCTGAAATAGGCCTATACTTCCACTTAACCATGGAATAACGTGTCTGTCTTATTTTTATGTATATATATATATATATGAACTAGTAAAATAGTGGGTGGCTAGACCAGCATATTATAGATCAAACAAGGGTTCAATGCACGAGCAAAACAAATGAACTAACTATGCAGAGCTAACAATGTCAAAGAACTGAACACACACCCAATATATATATATATATATATATATATATATATATATATATATATTGAGAAGAAAACTCAACACATAATTAAATGGTTATAAATCCAGAATTTATTTCAGCAATATAAAAATAAAAATTTTACAAATCCCCTGTTCAGACTGTTGATGAATAAATAATTTTTTCTTACCATATACTTGCTGGAATTTTGTTGGTGGGGGTATATTCGTTATTGTATATGGATCTATACCATATTTTTTAACCTGTATTTGAAAGGTTCTTTTCTCTTGATCTTATACTAGAAAACTATGTAGAACATAAGAAAGTGTGTATATATGTATTTGCATGTGTATGTTTTTTATTATTGCTTGTCTAATACTTGGATGCAATGTTGTATGAATTAAAATTGTTGTTTGAATATGAAAGTAGCAAAGAGATTTTACGTTCTAGTTACAATTTCACCATGTCCTATAATCAATCATCTACGCTATTGTCACAAATAATTCCCAAACAAGAAAAGATTGAGGGCAGTGCTGTGTAAGTATTATGCACCTTAATCCACAATACACTTAAATCCACAATACACTTAAATTCACAATACACTTAAATTCACAATACACTTAAATCTTCAGATTTATGTCAGATTTGAAAACTGTTTATCACCCTTTACCCAGAATTGTATATTTGCACTCTCTCCCTCTCTTTCTCTCACCCTCTCCTCTCTCTTTCACACACACACACACACACACACACACACACACACACACACACACTCCTCCTCTACCCTCTCTCTCTCATGTTACACATATCACTTCAGAAATATGAAAATATCAATGTCTTGGCCTGTAATTCATAACTTTTATCTCAAGGGCTTGGAATTGTTATCAAATATGCATTTATTTTGCAAAAAAGGTAAAACTTGTCATGAAACCAAAATAAAAAAATATCTTTCTCCTGTGATTTATATCTATTTGCTTTAATGTCTGTTTGATTGTTAAAAATATTCTCAAATGTAATTGATACCTGTGATTGTATACAGATATAGGATCAGATAAAAACATAGCAACAGAATAGCCAGTGATGGGACTCAAACCTTTAACTTGCTGTTCCAACTTCCCTCTCACAGTGTTGTAGTTAACTGCCTCAACTCATATCAACCATGAAGTAAGTTCTTTCCTTTAAAAGATCTATTGCGTGTTCGGTTTCTTTTGGTCAACTGGGTCATCTGATCGTTCATTTAAATCCAACCACCGTGGAGCTGTTCATTTTACACATAAACACACGGAAAGCACCAAGTGATACAAAAGACATATTATTACAATACTTGAAATAAAAACAAGACAAAATTCTTAACAATTATCAAAAAAGTCAAATTCTAAATATACAGACATAAGAAAAATGCCTCGATACTGAAAATATATTCTATCATGTACATCAACATAATTATTCACACATATGTACAAAGAACAACAACAACAATTAACTGCATTGCACAGTGCAGGGTGCAAGTGCACCGGTGCCTAGCTTCACATCTTGTGCAGTTTAGTGAAGCGCACATCAGCACACACGTACACACGCTGCAGCAGCTGTGCCTGTACTACTGGGGCTGGTCTCACCGACATGCTAAACAGAGAATCATCTCCACACATCAACCTGAAAACAAGCAGTAGACATGGTAAGCACCATACAACCAGTGCCATTGTCAATTCCAAGTGTCCCGTTATCAAACAGTAAAGGAGTTTTGATGTGTCTCATCAATCAGGGGTTATTTATTTATTTATTTATTTTTTAGGGGTGGGCTTTCTAGTCTTTGATCTGAGGCTTTTACATTTTTATATATCTATACTTATCTTAATAAAATATTTTCAGTGTATGCTTGAATACAGATACACACATATACTTGTATATATATATATATATTCATTATATATATAATATATATATATATATATATACATATATTTATTATATATATATATTATCATATACATAGACACACACATATATAATATATATACATTACATATGTAGATATATATAATTTATATGTTATATATATATATATATATATATATATATATATATATTTTATTCAAAAATTATAACATGAATATGTTATAATATCACTACAAAGTAGCTATTTTGTTTCGACACTTCTTATGTCTTATTAAGAAGTGTTGAAATAAAATAGCTACTTTTAGTGATGTTATAACATATGCATGTTATAATTTTTGAATAAATATTATTAGCTCTACTTTGTATTGAGCATTTTTTAAGAATAGTGTTTCTTTGGATGTGGGATATTATTCCATCTATATGTACCCTATACTTTGTTATATATATATATATATATATATATATATATATATATATATATATATATTATTTTAATTTATTTGCATGTGGATAATGCTGTTATGTATGTATTGTCAATACATACATAATAGCCTTATCCACATGCAAAAGAAGATTAAAAATAATGGAGGCATTACTAATAAAAAAGAGAAATCCTACACATAACATCAATTAGGAACATGGTAATGATGTGCTTACTGTGTTTGGAACTTAACATACACAAGAATCTATATGCATAAATTTTACACATATTTACATTCAAGTAAAACAAAATTCATTCTTGATAATGGCTAAAAGTATAGCTGAAAGCATTCAAAAATTCAAATTGGAGTTCTGAAAAGAAAAAAGTATAAGAACACATGAATAATTATATAAAAAACTTAATGATATATATATTCAAGTTTTGTTAAAGACATCTGACAAGATACTGCAATTAAAGTTTTTATTTAATTTTATTTGTGTTTTCTTTTATGGATACAAAGTCTGTCAAAACTGCCAAAATTTTGAAAAACGCTTAATCACAGTACTTTGTCAGTTGTCTTTATCAAAACTTGTATAAAAAGGGATATATATATATATATATATATATATATATATATATATATATATATATATATTCACTGTTTGAAAGGTGTGTATATATATATATATATATATATATACACCTTTCAAACAGCAAATGAGGTTTGTATATGCCAACATCCAACATATATATTACTATTTTAATAACCAATGAAGCCCTGAAGGATGAAATGCATTACAAGTAAACTTTACACTTTTTCATACATGTTCCCCAATAATGAAACATCAAAATAGTTATTTTAGCATATGATCATACCAAGGACTTTTCATTCAACATTACCTTTTTTCTCAGTGCAAGTGTGTGTGTGTGTGTGTGTGTGTGTGTGTGTGCGCGCATGCTCATACACAAATGCATGCACTCATATAGGGGGAATAGGTAAATTGTCATCATTTGATATTTTTTTTTATTTTGCACATGCCTGTTGCTTGTTGACAGCATGGTATATATTAGCATCAATTGGGCACACTCAGCAAGAAAAAGAGCAACCATGATGCAATTCACTCAGGCAAATATTTAGAAACATGTTATGTCGTGAGTAAGAATAAATAACTCAACAACAGGAATCGGTTAATTGTTGTATTCCGTGAAAATAGTATTTACAAAGGTTATTAGTATCCAATACAAGAATAAAGGTTAATCGTCTCAACCGTCGTAAGACGTAGTATGAGCAATGGGTACTTCCGGGTCGTCACCGGAAGTCTACGACTGACTTGTCGATCGGCTGCTCGGCACACTCCCTTACGTAGATGCCACCATTACTTTACATAGTAATGGAATAGTCCCAACAAAACATCATGCTATACTGCTTGGAATTACATGCCAGGAGCTTCAATTAGAACATTTGAAGTATTTGAGATGACTCTGAGGACAATGCAGATAATTTGGAAAGAGTTGGATGATTCTAATGCTAATTATGAAGGGTGTTTGGAGTGAACACTATACTTCCATTCATCTTCCCACAGGACCTCAGACTCAACATGGAGGTCTATATCAAGTGCCTTGAGGAGTTAGTGCTGCTCTAGATTAAGAGGGTAGCTGCTTGAAGGTCCTATGGCAACAGGACTCTGTACCATGCCACACAAACAGGAGGACCCAGTCAGAGCTGTCAGACAATTTCTGTGACCACATCACTCCTTACATCTGGCCACCTAACTCCCCAGATTGCAACCCCCTCAATTATTATGTATGGGGTGCAGTTAAGCAAAGATGAACTGAAGTCAAGGATTATGGCAGCATTCATTAACTTAAGGAGACCATCCAGAAGAGATGCAGGAGATTTCAAAATCATCTGGAGGGCATACTTAAAGCCAATAACAATTCTATTAAATAAATTTACTCTTTAGTATTTTAAGATTCTTTAGTGTCATTTAGTAATTTTATTTTTTGCATAATTTTGATGATAATTTATCCATCACACCCTGTATATATATATATATATATATATATATATATATTTTAATTCAGATACTTCAATCCAAGGGAAAAAAGCAGGAAGGTAAATTCCAAAAAACCGATCCTAATTAATATTAAAAATTTATTTTAATATTAATAAATGATACAGGAAGAGAGCTCCATGTAATAAAATATTACAGAGCAAATATATATTAAAAAAGGATTAATTCAAAGATGTTGAATGGCCATTTCGATATGGCCATTCAACATATGGCCATTCAACATCTTTGAATTAATCCTTTTTTAATATATATATATATATATATATATATAGGAAAAACTACTAAAAAGTTGTAAGTTAAAAATGTATTTTTTTGACAGTATTTATTTATTTCTATTATTATTTATATATGTTTGTTATTTCAGACCGGCCTCAGCCTTTCATCAGAAACAAATGATTTTAAAATTTAAACTAGAAGCGTCTGTCACAAGAAGTGTTTGTTGCGAGAAGCGTCCGTCGTGTGATGTAGAAAGCAATAGAATTTGAATATTTTTAAACATAAATCTAACTGTAATAATATTTTTAAATGTTGTTTTAAAAAATTTTTTTTAAGTGTATCTAAAAAATGTTTAACTATTGAAATATTTATAAAGATTCAAAATACCTAAGTCCCTATTTAACCCTAGCCTATATGTATTTAATTTTAAAATCCAGTATCTTTCTTTCTTTCTGCATGAGCATGCGGAACTAAAATCGGAATCTATCAGTAAACATTTGCAATTTTCTAATGTGTGTCCTGGTCAATTGAAGTGTTCAGCTATGGGGGAATAAGGGTTGTTTTGGCGTATACTTAGTTTATGATTATTAAAACGGAATCTAAAACTGTTTTATATATTGTTGCAAAGAAAAACAAACTCAGTAAAATGAGCAACTTATTTTTTCTTATGTGGTGTCAACTTTCAGCTGTTCTAAAATTTTACACTTGAATAACTCTGTTATTTTAAAGGAGAAGACTGGAAACATAATTTCATGGTCCATATGCTATTAAAGCACATTAATTTATTTGATAATATACGTTATATGTGGTTTTACTTGTATAGAGTGTTCCATTAAGACAGATCAACGTTAGCAGTAAATAAAACAGTGTTATTGGTAAAATCTTATTGATTTCATTACTGGATCATGTTATTTGAGTCATGGCAATTATGTATAAAAAACGATATTGCCCAAATATCCGCTAAGGCTTTGGTGGCACACTTTTACTCAATGGTTGAAATTTTTGATGATATCTCTGCATAGTTACTCCTCAATCTCACCAATATGCCTTATGATCTCATCCTTCAGTTGTTGAATTGTTGTTGGCTTGTTGGCATAGACCATATTTTTTAGATGATTCCAAAGAAAGAAATCTAAAAGTGTCAAGTCACGTGATCATGGTAGCCAGTTGACATCACTGTTTTGAGAGATGATGTGACCTGGGAATTTCTCATTCAATAAATTCATTGTTGTATTGGCTGTGTGGAATGTGACACCATTCTGTTGGAACCACAAATCTTTGCCATCCATAGCATTCAATTCAGGCCATAAAATGTTGGTTATCATGGTATGGTATCACTCACCTGTCACTGTAATAGAATTCCTGGCATCATTTTCAAAGAAATATGGTCCAATGATTCTGCTAGCAAAAAATGCACACCAAACAATGACCTTTTATGGACAAAGTGGCTTTTCAAGAATTGTGTTGACCAAAATATTGTGCATTTCTGTTTAAACATCCAATTCAATTATTTTAACATGTTGTTTGATTGTTAATCTTTCTAAGTTTAAAATTGCCAAAGACTGACGTTGTTAAATCTGAAAGAAATTGAAAAAAATGATTAGATGCTTAAAAGGAATTCACATTTAAAATTGGTCCAAGTTATTGGAACACTCGATAATTTTTGTTAGCTTTTTATTTTTCATTTTTGTTTTCTGCTTCATTTTTCATAAATTTATCTTTTTCTTTTCTTATATTTATTTTGAAGAATTTCAGCAAGACAAAAGTTTAAATAAAGCATGTCAGAAATATGATACATGGTTAAAAATGGAAGCAAACTCTAGCTGCAAAACAAAAACAATAAATAGATTGCCAGCAGAACCCTGAATATGAAACTAAATGCATCTAATTACAACCCCACCACCTCAAAAAAAAAAATGTTTGATGGTTGTTTTGTTACTAATTTTCTACAATGAGGATATCAAAATGAGTTTCTAATTTTTCCTAAAACAAGAAATCAGTTTTGATATCCTAATTGTAGAATGCTGAATGTTTCATTACTTGTATTCTTTATAGTTTTATGCATTTAAACTCATTTTTTTTAAAATAGAAAGCAAGTAGTAATGGTTTGAACTAGAAAAGTACGTTTACAGCTGGAGATTTTTGTCATGCTGCAGAGGTGAAGATATGAAGTGACGAAGGAATTTTGCTTCAACTATTCAGGCTTCAAAAGTTGAAAATCAATAAACTATACTTTTTGCTATAGACATTTACTGATTTATTACTTATATGGGTGTACCCCAGCCATCAAAATATTTAAGAGTATTATTAGCTGTTTCCTCACAGGTTATTCCCTCTGATTATATATATATATATATATATATTATCCTACACTCATGGCCTAACTCTCTCTCTATATATATACAAATAAATATACAATGGTTTTTATTATAATAGAGAGGATGTATATGTATTCTTCACTACTTGACAACATAATTACTGTAAAATAATAAAAGCATAAATTAATAAGGCACTGCTAAAGAGCAAAAACATGGCAAGAACTTTCATAACTGGTAGTAAACTTGTAGGAAAAAAAAATTTTCACTATTTTTTTTCTAATGAACTGAGCAGACATTGCCTCAAAAGTGACAATGATTGAAACATGAAACTGAAAAAAACAGAATATATATATATATATATATATATATATATATATATATCAGTAAAACATCCAGGATAAGATTAGTAAATAATCTGAGTGAATCCTAATAATATCATTTAAATATTAAAATTGATCCAACAGGAGCCCAATGTAAATTTAATTTACAGAGCAGATATTCAAATAAATAAATAAATGTGTATATATATATATATATATATATATATATGTAGAGAGAGAGAGAGAGAGAGGGAGGATTTTATATATATATATATATATATATATATATATATATATATACAATTACAAGTACCCAATGGTCTTTATTATAATAGAAAGGATTATTAATGAACCAACAGTCTTGAATTAAAGGGTTATTTGAATTTTATCCTACATTTTTCAAGGTTCAAATTCAAATATAGTTTTTCACCATATAAATTTAATTCTACTGAGAAACTTATTTTTATAAATAACCTGACGATACCTAGTTTGTGGAAATAACTCATTTCCAAATTAAATATATATATTAGAATCTGAGCGTATAAGATAAGGAACAAATAAAAAATTATTTATATATTTAACATGTTTCACTTTTTATTTAAACTTCACCAGAAAATTAAATATGAAGGAGAAAAGAAAATTCTGCTATTTTTTATTTTTGCATTGCTTTTACTCATTAAGTAGATCTCCTGTTGCTTATGGCCATATCAGGTTGAAACAACAGTCTTCATATGATCAGTGAAGTTAAGCAATGTCAATCTTGGTCATTACCTAGATGAGTGACTGCTTGAGAATATCAGGTATGTAAGCTTGGATGTGTGGGTGGTGTAATGGATAATGGTTCAGAAACGAAGATTGGAGAGTAAAACTTTAATTCCAGCTGGGTTCATTATATTGATTTGCATACAAATACACTTTCAAAAGGTATGAATCTACTTTCTCTTCCCCCAGCTATGGGTGAATTAATAGGACTTATCAGTAAATCATTATTATACCAAAAAAGTTTCTTACAATCAAAAAATATTTTCCAGCAAGAGGTTGATAAGTTGTAAAACAGAAATTAATCAATAAAAACAAGAACTGATATATAAACAGAAATTAATCAATAAAAACAAGTGTGTATATATATATATATATATATACACACACACACACACACACACACACACACACACACACACACATATATATATATATATATATATATACTTAAAACTAGGATAAGGTCTCAAAACTTGAATGGCAACATTTCTAGGAATGGCGAATTGGTAAAAACACTAGGTGTACTTGGGCTACCATGTGTGTTTCTGCTGGGCACCAGGAAGAGCATCTGTCCTTGTAACAAACTTACCTCAAATTATTATGACAAGTCCTAGTATTTTGACAATGTATGTGTAGAGGTAAACTGAGATCCTGAGGACCCTTCTTCCTTTCTGCAAGATTAATTCCAGTCCTGCCACAGCAAAAAAAAAAAACACAGAAAAAAACCATGGCTGTGATAGTGACGACAATTAACAAACAATTATTTACAAGATTTCTTTTCAACCCAAATGTATTTCTATACCTTTCCGTGATGTGAGAGTTTATATCAATGAATATATTTCATACGCACCAGTCTCAGTGTTTTCTGGCCATTGTCTCGCATACAGGTCATCAATGCTCAGAATCACTACCCGAGCCTGAATGAAGCATTGCACACACACACACACACACACATTTTTGTAACATGCTTGCTATCTGAGTGTTAAACAAACACAGAACAAAAGCTTGTATGCAGTTTTCTAAATCAGCCTGCATTTGGCAGGTAAGTTTGATTGATTTTCAACTAATTTCTGTCATTTGATACAAGTACAAACCAATCAATGGAGCCAACATTTCACTCATGACTGAACATGAATAGAAAATGCACAAGCAGCGCCGTCCACTGGTTTCATCCCCACTTCATGGCAGGTCATCAGGCTGATTCCTCTTCCTGTTAGATATTCTTAATTTAGGGGCGGAGTCAATATAGAAAAAGGATGGGGAAAAAAAACACCAATGGACAAGTGGAAAAAGCAGAGAAAAGTAATTGAATTATCAAAAATTACATTTATGTCATTTAAGCTGTCCATTTGAACTTAACAATTGGAAAATGATAGGATGATGAAATATTTTAATAAGAAATTTTGTTCCCTTTTTTGTAAATTATATATATATATATATATATATATATATAATTTTAGGGCAAAGAATTTGTCACTTTATCTGAGCAGATTCATGCCAACTTTGAAGTTTCATAAGGATACCGATATGATGCTTTCACTCATCAAGGCTGGGTTTCTTGCTGTTGAGTGTTAAGGTGTATATATATATATATATTGTGTTGATGCATAGTGCAAAGATTGCAGCTTTTTCAGTGCTTTCATCAAGCAGGTCTTTTGTCATAAAGTACTTGATATAATGATAGAGATAATATTAATAAGATTATTGTGAAAAAGTTTGTCACTTAACTGATCATATGTATGTATGTGTGTGAGAGAGAGAGAGAGAGAGAGAGAGAGAGAGCATGCAATTTAAAAATATATATGCAAAAGGATAATATAAATAAAGTTGAAAGAAAAACTAAATAAGTCAGTCAGTTAATTGCTTTACATGATACACACTTGGACAATCATGTTTCTTTCAAAACATAACCTACTAGGCAGAAGATTTTCTCATTTTCCCACAGTAGATTGTCATTACTTTCTGCAATAGAATGGTTGCCAGCCAAGGCTATAGAACCCAATCTGTCCTGTTATTCAACCCATAGCTGGAAGGAGAAGAGATGGATTAGTACCTTTGCAAGGGTATTTTTGCATAAGTGAATGAAATGAATTTAACTGGAATTTGAACTTGGTTCTCTGATTTCTTATTCTGAGCTAATACCCATGACACCACAATGCACATAAGTGAATATAACAAACCCAAATGGAATTTGAACTCAGCTCTCTGATTTCTTATTACAAGCTGATGTCCCGTGCACCACAATGCACATTCTATGGGTTAAATAGCAGAAGAAATTGGGTTCTATAGCCTTGTTTGGCAAGCAGTCTACCTCACCTGGAGGATAAAGTTGTTTGCATAGAATCAAAACCACTACCTGTAAAAATAAAACGAGTTACAGAAGCATCCCCAGCCCCCTCATCAAAGGCCATTGATGACATATGCTTTGTTGGGAGTGATGGGAGATATATAAATAGGCATGTATGTCAAAATAGAATAATATAGATAAATCAATACAAGCAGAATTCAATAGATAGACAAATAAAAGCAGATTGACAGATAAAGACAGAAATACATATAAAAATTTATTCGATAGAATGAGCAACTAAATAATGCCTCTTCAACTGCTATATGATATCAAATAGGATTTTTAGTAGAGATTCTATATTGTTTTATATAATTACAATCTTATAATTTCCTAAAATGCTAGCAGGAGCCTGACAGTTATGATATTTTGCATGAAGCAGGACCATTTATATGTTTGGGTTGTTGTTTGTTATATTGTACAAACCAACAAACTAGAAAAAGAATCAACTTGTTTTCCTTTTGTGACTGACTAGTTAGTGAGATAGTCCAATAGACAGACACTCTATTTTCAGAAATAGATAAAAGTTGAACTCAGTAGACATATAGGAAAAGAGTAAGAACCATAAATAGACCCTCATTATTCTTATATTCCATTCATATAAATACATACATGTGCAAAAGGCTTTACATCAGATATATATATACTAGCGGTAAGTATCCAACGTTGCATGTGATGAGAAGAGTATAAGTCTACATTTAATTTTTTATACAATCCAGATTTGCAGAGATTAAATGCAAGAGATAAGTCTTGTATTTTTGAAAGAGTTATTCTCCGTGTTAAAGTTACCATGTTGAACTTATCTTTAGCAAAAACGATACTTAAAAATAAGAAATTAAAACAAAGATTAAACTAAGGGTACCATACAAATTCTTTTTGTGTAGAATAATAAATTTGTAAGAAGTGTATAAGTTTTGAAACAAATCAGATAAAAAATGTGAAAGATACGCACACGGATACACACACACACTGACACACATCTTCAGTTTTATATATATATATATATATATTGAACAGGTGAAGAGGCTTATCCCTTGTTTCCTGTTTAGGATGCGGTTTCCGGTTTTTCTCTTTTCTAATCCTGTTTTTTTTTTTTTTTTTTTTTTTTTCAATCGGAGTAGATAGACTAAACTATCGCCCGGTTCACACTCCACCCACGTCTATTGAACAGGTGAAGAGGCTTATCCCTTGTTTCCTGTTTAGGATGTGGTTTCCGGTTTTTCTCTTTTCTAATCTTCTCACTGTTTTTTTTTTTTTTCAATTGGAGTAGATAGACTAAACTATCGCCCGGTTCACACTCCACCCACGTCTATTGAACAGGTGAAGAGGCTTATCCCTTGTTTCCTGTTTAGGATGTGGTTTCCGGTTTTTCTCTTTTCCAATCTTCTCACTGTTTTTTTTTTTTTCAATTGGAGTAGATAGACTAAACTATCGCCCGGTTCACACTCCACCCACGTCTATTGAACAGGTGAAGAGGCTTATCCCTTGTTTCCTGTTTAGGATGTGGTTTCCGGTTTTTCTCTTTTCTAATCTTCTCACTGTTTTTTTTTTTTTTCAATTGGAGTAGATAGACTAAACTATCGCCCGGTTCACACTCCACCCACGTCTATTGAACAGGTGAAGAGGCTTATCCCTTGTTTCCTGTTTAGGATGTGGTTTCCGGTTTTTCTCTTTTCTAATCTTCTCACTGTTTTTTTTTTTTTTCAATTGGAGTAGATAGACTAAACTATCGCCCGGTTCACACTCCACCCACGTCTATTGAACAGGTGAAGAGGCTTATCCCTTGTTTCCTGTTTAGGATGTGGTTTCCGGTTTTTCTCTTTTCTAATCTTCTCACTGTTTTTTTTTTTTTCAATTGGAGTAGATAGACTAAACTATCGCCCGGTTCACACTCCACCCACGTCTATTGAACAGGTGAAGAGGCTTATCCCTTGTTTCCTGTTTAGGATGTGGTTTCCGGTTTTTCTCTTTTCTAATCTTCTCACTGTTTTTTTTTGGAGTAGATAGACTAAACTATCGCCCGGTTCACACTCCACCCACGTCTATTGAACAGGTGAAGAGGCTTATCCCTTGTTTCCTGTTTAGGATGTGGTTTCCGGTTTTTCTCTTTTCTAATCTTCTCACTGTTTTTTTTTTTTTCAATCGGAGTAGATAGACTAAACTATCGCCCGGTTCACACTCCACCCACGTCTATTGAACAGGTGAAGAGGCTTATCCCTTGTTTCCTGTTTAGGATGTGGTTTCCGGTTTTTCTCTTTTCTAATCTTCTCACTGTTTTTTTTTTTTTCAATTGGAGTAGATAGACTAAACTATCGCCCGGTTCACACTCCACCCACGTCTATTGAACAGGTGAAGAGGCTTATCCCTTGTTTCCTGTTTAGGATGTGGTTTCCGGTTTTTCTCTTTTCTAATCTTCTCACTGTTTTTTTTTTTTTCAATTGGAGTAGATAGACTAAACTATCGCCCGGTTCACACTCCACCCACGTCTATTGAACAGGTGAAGAGGCTTATCTCTTGTTTCCTGTTTAGGATGTGGTTTCCGGTTTTTCTCTTTTCTAATCTTCTCACTGTTTTTTTTTTTTTCAATTGGAGTAGATAGACTAAACTATCGCCCGGTTCACACTCCACCCACGTCTATTGAACAGGTGAAGAGGCTTATCCCTTGTTTCCTGTTTAGGATGTGGTTTCCGGTTTTTCTCTTTTCTAATCTTCTCACTGTTTTTTTTTTTTTTCAATTGGAGTAGATAGACTAAACTATCGCCCGGTTCACACTCCACCCACATCTATTGAACAGGTGAAGAGGCT
Source organism: Ascarosepion bandense (assembly GCA_037127315.1). NCBI lineage: Eukaryota > Metazoa > Mollusca > Cephalopoda > Sepiida > Sepiidae > Ascarosepion > Ascarosepion bandense. The sequence goes on along the minus strand of JBBBDQ010000504.1, from coordinate 2,161,314 downwards.
TATCCCTTGTTTCCTGTTTAGGATGTGGTTTCCGGTTTTTCTCTTTTCTAATCTTCTCACTGTTTTTTTTTTTTTTTCAATCGGAGTAGATAGACTAAACTATCGCCCGGTTCACACTCCACCCACGTCTATTGAACAGGTGAAGAGGCTTATCCCTTGTTTCCTGTTTAGGATGTGGTTTCCGGTTTTTCTCTTTTCTAATCTTCTCACTGTTTTTTTTTTTTTTCAATTGGAGTAGATAGACTAAACTATCGCCCGGTTCACACTCCACCCACGTCTATTGAACAGATGAAGAGGCTCATCCCTTGTTTCCTGTTTAGGATGTGGTTTCCGGTTTTTTCTTTTCTAATCTTCTCACTCTTATGTAGCCCCCTGCACATCAGTGGCATTACCGCTTGCTTGGGGTGATATGATTTTAAAAATATATATATATATATATATATATATATATATATTGTGTAACATTTTTTAATGGATACCCATATTTGAGTAGATTCCTCAAAAAAGATGTATTTATTTATTATACAGCATATTTATTTATTATACAGCATATTTATTTATTTCTATCGACTGCCCTGAATATTCAAAAAATTCAAGAAATTCACAAAAATATGTACTCTATGATTCCTTGAATATTCAGGCCAGTAGAAGAAAATAAATAAATATACTGTCTAATAAATTAATATAAACAAAGCATCTACTCAAATATGGGTATCTATTAAAAATAATCTTTAAGCAACAATTTAAAATATGTCAGATTAATAAATGAAAAATCCATTCCTGAATATATATATATATATATATATATATATATATATATATATATAACCAAGTATTGTTGGAATAATATTCCTTGTTTCAAGAAATACTATTTTTAAAAAAGTGCTCAATACAAAAGTACAGCTAATAATATTATTTATTCATAAATTATAATTTATGAATAAATAATATATATATATATATATATATAAATTCACATTTTTCAAGATCATATAGCCATTTCAACAAGTGAAATCAACAAATATCATCAGCAATCATAATCATAATGATTATATATAGAAAATTGGATTTTTTTATATGTAATAAATAAATATTGGCTCTGGAAATAAATAATTTTAATTACATTGAGCCCTCTGACTGGATCAGTTTTAATATTTAATTTTTCAGCAATTAATATTAATAGGATTTCTTTGGGATTTTACCTTCAAGCCACTTCCTTTTGGATTTATATATATATATATATATATATATATTCTAACAAATATTTAAATAATACAAACCTATCAGGGAATTTAAAATGTGGGAAGCCTCGCTGTTTAATTTGTAAACATTTAATAACAGACAAAACATTCTCTGTACCCAACACCAAAATAAAATTACACCCACCAAACCTTAATTGTGACAGCAAAAACATCATCTACTTTCTCTTCTGCTCAATTTGCCCCAACAGTGGATATATCGGCGAATCCGGCAATAGCTTTAGATTTCGCTTCAATAATCACAAACTAAATATACGACAAAAAAATGTATACTCCCCAATTGCAGCCCATTTTAATCAACCTGATCATACTTTAGAAAATTGCAAATGTTTACTAATAGACTCCAATTTTAGTTCTACATACACACGCAGAAAGAAAGAAACATACTGGATTTTAAAATTAAATACACACAAGCTAGGGTTAAATAGGGACTTAGGTGTGTTGAATCTTTACAAATATTTCAATAGCTAAAAATTTTTTTTCAGATATTCCAAGAAATTTTTATCTAAAACAAACAGACTTTCTCTACGGTCGTGCCGTATGTTGTGAACAAACACACCACGTGATGTAAACAAAAAAATATTCGAACGCTATCGTGAAATACGTTTCTAATTCAAATTTAAAAATCAGTTGTTTCTGATGAAGGACCGAGGGCGGTCTGAAATATAAAATATAATAAAAATAAACAAATACTGTTCAAAAAAAGTACATTTTTAAATTCAAAACTTTTTATTAATATTCTTTCATATATATATATATATATATATATATGCAAGATTTAAACTACAGAGAATCAATATTATTTACAAATTTACATATCCTCAGAAGAATTGTGTTCTTGTTTGTAGATAATTACATTAGACACACTACCACCTCTCTGACAAGGAGACTCACATTGCATCTTTCAGATCTCATTTAAACACACATGGAGACCTACCAAACTCTATCCATAACATATTCATTGATAATAAAAGGTAATAAAAAGGCTGAAATTAATGGAAACATTATTAATTAAAAAGGAAAATACAACACTTTATAATATCAACTATGAACATGGCAACAAAATGCTCACTGTGTTTGAAATATAATACACACACATGACTCTATACACATATATAAACACTACATATATTCAATCAAATATAAAAACAAAATTCAACTTCGATAATAGCTAGTATAGCCAAAAGTAGAAAAACAAAACATTTAGACAATTTCTATATAATTTTTTTTCTGATGAGAAAAAAATTATAAAATCACATGAAAAATTACAGAAAAAAATGACCAACATGCATTGTCTATCATTTTTAATGAAATATGCATATATAATATATATATATATAGTCATCTGCAGACAGATCTGTTTCGCTGCATCACAGCTCATCAGTACGATTACACTCCAATTGCTTTTAACCCAGGATTGAACCCCAACTGAATTGACATTAGTCGGTGATTCTACCTCTGAGCTATGGGCGCTCGGTAGAAGGGGGCAGACTTTTAGTGTATGATGTATCATATGCCAGTGGCCAGAGTGCTCTAATTCATTACTGAATGAGCGATGCATAGATGCTAGAATAGCCACTGTTTTTTCAAAGTCTACCATTCTTCCAGAGTGCTCAATCAGAGTGTGAGAGCATAAATATATATATATATATAAATTAGCTTGAAATGTGTCCGTTATTTTATCCCCACTATATATATATATATATATATATCCGAGTGATTAAAAAAACGAGGAAAAATTTACAACATCCAAAACATTAATTTAACTTATTCCCTTATCACTAACCCCCACCAACATCCCACACCCAACTTGCCAAATATAAGAAAAGAGCCCTTCCATTCCTTTCCGCACCACCTGATGAGACATTATAAGTCCAATGTTGAAATAAAATGTACAATTTGTAGTGGATATCTATAAAAAAAATTGTACATGTTCTAAAATATAATTTATAATAAATATTCACAGCTCTATATTATATATCAGACACTGTTTTAAATTAATGTTTTGGATGTTGTAAATTTTTCATCATTTCTTATTCACTTGGATGTATATATCAGTCAGTCAGTTAAGTGCCATACGTGAAACACGCTTGGGCGATCATGTCTCAAAAGAGACATGACTAACTGGGCAGAAGATTATCCAGCAGTAGGTTGCCATTGCTTTCTGCGGTAGACTGGTTGCCAGCCAAGGCTATAGAACCCAATCTGTCCTGTTACTTAACCCATAACTGGAGGGAAGAGACGGATTAATACCTTTCCCAAGGGTATTTGCGTGTAAGTGAATGCAATGAATTCAACTCGAATTCAAACTTGGCTCTTTGATTTCTCGTTCCGAGCCGATATCCACTGCACCACAACGCACATATGGAAACACATTTCAAGCTAATTTATTTCAATATGGGGTAGGAGCATCTTTGGCAGTAATTATAGCTTGAATTTTGCCTGGGATCAACTCATACAATGTTTGAATTGTTTCCAGATAAATATTTATCCATCCTTCAGCTAGAACAGTCTCCAATACTTTCAATGATGATGATAGAGGATATTGATTCCTCACCTGTTTTTCTAAAATTAACCGTAAATGTTCGATAATTTTGCATAACAGTTCAGCACTCTTTTCTGTGTTTCCAACAATCTTTTTTTCTGTTTCTGAATATTTTGTTTAGCTTTTCAAATACGTCTTTGGCTAATCCAATGCACATTCAGTGTTGCATTTTCTCTGTTAAATCACTTCCCAGATATTTAAACTCCTGCACTGGTTTGATGTTGACAACTCCAATTTGTAGTTCACACCTTGGGCTTTTTCTTTAGGCTTTGCTAAGCAACCTTGAGCTTGACCAGTAAGATAGATGACTACTTGGGAATACCAAGTGCTGTAAGCTTGGATGTGCTGGTTGTGTAATTAATGATAATTCGGAATTGGAAATCAGAAAGCTGAGTTCAATTCCACTTGGGTTTGTTATATTCACTTACACATATATACATATGGAAAATACTTCACTAGTTGGGCAACACTCGCAGTTGACGGCTTTGCACACTGTCAAGCCCTCTGCCTTCGGGCAGAGAGCATTGACCCAGTCGTAACTACGCTGAAGGGTGGAGTCACGACTGGGGTAAATTAGACAGAAATTTTTGGCCGGGCTATATGGCTCGGAGGATCCCACTTTAAAAAGGCCTTGTGCCACATTTTACCTTGAGTGAGAAGGCGAATAAATATTCATATATACATATGGAAAAGGAATAAATCCACCTCTTCTCTCCCCAACTTTGGGTTAATTAGTAAAACTTGTATTAGTTAAAGTTATTATTATCTCTCCCAGAAATTCTTACAATCTAAAAATATTTTTTGACTTTAAATAACTTACTGAGGGTTGATAAGCTGTATAAAACAAATTAATAATAGAAAACATATTTTGCTATTCCAATGTGCGTTCAGATTTCAGTGTTACATCTTTCAATCTTCTGTTAAAAGACTTCCCAGATATTTAAACTCCTGTGCTTGTTTGATATTGACATCTTCGGTTTGTAGTTCAGACCTTGGATTTTTTTCTTTTGCTGAAATCCATACATTTTTTTTTCTTACAGTTGATAGTTAGTCCTTTCTTCTTGCTTTCATTCACTACCCTGTCTAGGAGTTTTCTTTCTACATCTTCTATCAGCACAGAGTCATCTGCATATCTTATACTGGTAACATCCTGCTTACTAATGATAAATCCTGGCTGCGTCTCCAACTCCCTTAGGATAACCTTGCTAAATACAACTGGTGATAAGATACATTCTTGTTTTATGCCACTTTCTCAGTCCATTGCTAAAATATTGCAATTCATCATCTTTATCTTGTAGCCAAGAATTTGATTTCTACTTTGTTGATCACTTCCCTTATGATGATAGCGTTGATGACTAACTTCACCACCAACATGCAGGTTCAGGCCTAGAAGCTTCCAGTTTCACCAAAACTTGCTCCCATCTATTCCCTAGCACCCATTTGGCTTTACAAGATTTGATTGGAGGGGGAAAAAATTAGAGTGAATTTATTTAAGATGGGCCATAACTTGCCAGGAAGTAACCCACACTCTTGATTTCATGACCCTTCTCTGCAGCACATATGGAATAAGGCATGCAGAATCCAGTTACAATGAACTGCTGATGACTCTGTTATAATTTGATCTGGTGCCTTTTGTAGCACATTCATCATGCATAGCCCTCATCATCTGCTGGTTCAATCATTGAGATTTGTGACAATTGTCATCTGCTTGTTCCACGGTTAGGGTCTTTGTTTCCAACTAGATATGCATTTATATGGAAGTATTAATGTACTTATCAATGTATTTATATGCTGTGCAACTACTGGTAAAGTAAAATGTATCAAATTACTGGTTTAATACAATAATGATATTGATGGCCTAATCACTTACATGTTGATTAGCAACTGAAAGGTAAATAATGATTCCAAAAACTAAATATACATTCTCATTAATTTTATGTTTTTATTAGTAATACCATATTTTTTTGCTCAATATTTGAACAGGATGAGGATGTGCATTGTGGTGCAGTGTATATCAGCTTGGAATAAGAGTTTGGGGAACCAACTTCGAATTTCAGTTGAATTCCTTGCGTTCAGTTACGTGCAAATACCGTTGGGAAAAGTATTAATCTGTTTCTTCCCTCCAGTTATGGGTTAAATAACAGGGCAGATTGGGTTCTATAGCCTTGGCTAGCAACCAGTCTACCACAAAAAGTAATAGCAACCTACTGCGGGATATACTCTGCCCAGTCAGTCATGTCTGTTTTGAGATATGATCGCTGAAGCGTGTATCACGTATGGCACTTGACTGATTTGAACAGCAAATTATAGAGATAGAAATTTCTTTGAACCATCTACCGTCCACTAAGAATGATATATTTTTAATTTTGAATGGTGATTATCTATTCAGAAAATACATATGTCTATTCTGCAAGAGTAATTTCTATTAATATTCCCTGATGGCTATTTAGACAAAAAACATATTTTTCATAAAGTATGTTGTCCTGTATTCTTTATTCTTAATAGGTTAGAATGCTAAATACACTTGTTCAGCTTTAAAAAAAATCTGCATACATATATGTATATTTTCACTTAACTATTTAAGTATGAATTTATTCCCTAATATCAATAAACATATCTTTGTGCAAACTTTAGCTTAGTTCAAATATGTACATTAATTATTTTTAATCTTTTTTATATTCCTTGGTACATTCTCATAGTAGCATAGGTGTGCTTAATTAATGATTGCCTATTGATTTCTGAATTAGTTTAATTGGTGTACTTGCTGAACAAAGTATCTCTATCTAAGTTGAGATAAGGATTATTGTCAATTTTAACTTTTATAACATAACAAACCTGACAATTCATTATGTTTGTCTCTTGTCAGAAGAAACTGCTAGTTGATTTTTTTGTTAATAAAGTTTTAATCTAAATAAATAAATGGCAAATTCTGTTTGCTCATCTGTGTATCTGAAACCATTTTAACTCAGGCCACTCTTGCTCTTCTTCTTCCATATGCCTTGTCCTTTCAGGATGTAGATGATCATGGCTTTCCACATCTTCCTATCCCAGTTGGCTCTTAGCATGCTTTCTCCTGTTACACCACGCAACCCCAGTTCTGTCAACTATCTGCTCAGGCCCTTCAAATATGTTATCCACTGTTTTCCTCTGTCTCTTTTTCCCTCTATTTGACCTGTTAGTATCAGGTTCTCCAAGCCCTCCTTCCTCATTGCATGTCCAAGCAACTTTAGCTGTCTTTTCCTGATGCTCAGTATTAATTTCCTTTCCATTTCCATTCTTTCCAAAACCTCATCATGATCCTCACAGTATCTGCAGCACTTCTTTACATAGACATATCATATCTTTTTGAAATAGGGATGATACTGGGATTTAAAATTGGCCCCTTCATCTGATGCTTGAACATCCAGTATTGGTATTTGTGTCTGCATGAGGTTACATATTCAAATTTTAAAATAACTGAAAAAAATTAGTGGTTTTAAAAGTTTTTAATTTATATTAATTTTAAAGTAACACAAAAAAATTGTGAATTAAAAAATGTTTGTTTTAAATACAATTTAAGATGTCTCCAAAACATTATGAATTGAGGAAATCAATTTTATTTCTTCAAAATGCCAGGGAATCAGATTTAAAGTGAGAGGTTTTTGCCACATGGGGTTTTGAAGTTCTGTAGAGTTTGTGGTTTAAAGAACTCAACTCATTTGAAGTTCTACATAGTCTGTGATTTGAAGAAAGTCATTTTTGGCCCGGATTTGAATTTGTGCCCAAATTGGCCTTTTAAATTGAACCAGATCAGAGTTAAAGTGAGGTTGTGAAGTTCTATGAAGTGAATTGAGAAATACAAAATTATTTCTTCAAAATTATTATTGTTATTTTTTAAGCTGGACCAGAGATTCCTTAATTTTGTGATAGAGGCTCAGTTAACCCTCTGCAGGAGCTAGCTCAAAAGTTAGCACAAAGTGAAAAAGAAAACAGGTTTTAAAATCCAGTCAAAATAACTATTCTCCAGATAAAATAAACTGAATTTATATATATTCCACATGTAAACCAATTTCAATGGATCTAATACAGAACACAAGATTATACCCTCCTGCAATTGCAGATCCAGAAAACTGTCTGTTTGAAGGTAAATGTAGATCTACAAATGTGATCTACCAAGCTACCTTCACCCCTAAAAAGAACAGAAAAAATATGACATGTATATCGGAATTTTGGCGGGGATTTGAAAACAAAGATTTTATATGCATAGGCTCTTCTTTAGTAACTCTATGTAAAGGTATCAGACAGTCTTCTCCTGAAAATACTATGAATTGAAAGAAAAAGGCCTAAAACTACAGATAAAGTGGAAGCTGATAGGCACAGCATGTACTTCTAATAGTCTAGGTGATAAATGCAATCTACGTTTAGCAAAAAAAATTAGGATTTTAAAATTTCAATATCAGAATACTTCTTAATAAATGTAACAAATTTATGAACATGTGTCTTCACCATAATAAATTTAAATTTCACTAGTTAATTCTTCTTACATTTATTCAGTATGTGGTTTGCCTGTTACATAGATTAGAATTTAAATTTAGTGAATCCAAAGCCTTTTCCTACCTACAACTCCTGACCCAATGGTCAAACAACCTGCCTTTCACCACCAAAAGTAAATTCCTACTGTGATTCTCTTCAGTTTGACCCTATCATAGCCAACATTCAGCACCCCTTCTTCTGGTACAAGAATTTTCCTCCATTCTTTGGTTGACTGGGGTTGATAATGCATGTCTTGAACTGACATGTTGAAATACCTACTCCCCTAAATGTGATCTGAATTTACAGATAAATATATATATATATATATATATATATATATCTGTAAATACAAATCACATTTAGTGGGGACAGCTATTTCAACATGTCAGTTCAAGACATGCATTGTCAACTGATCTGTCTGCAGATAACAATATATATATATATATATATATATATTCCAGTCTTTTGAACAGGAGTAAAATTTCCAGTTTAGGATTGGGTTATTGGTTCCTTTTAAATTCTTTTCATTTTCTTTAATTCCCAGGTTCCCTTTACATCTTAGTGTTTTTATCACCTTGCTGAGATTGGTATATAATTAAATTTGTTACACAATTAAAAATTAAAAATACATTGCGACATTGTGAGTTTTATCTTCAAAAGAGAGCATTTTGCGTGTAGAATTTCCCATATTGCTTAAAAATATAGTCCTAATAATAAATGAACTTTTACTTATTGTTGAAACGCTTTTTTTACAATGTAAATTAAAAGTTTGTGGAAATTATTAACATTGTTCTTTAACTTTTGTCCAGTAGCTTATTTCTTTTGTTCTATTTAATCTTTATTTAAAAAAAAACTATTATATAAATTTTTGTAACATTGTATAATATTTATGCATTACACCCTAATCATTTTTTGGTAAAAATTTAATTGTTTATCATGCATTACTTTGTAAGTAATACACATATTTATGTCTTTGTTGTTTCCGTTCCTTATATTATGGCCGCTACTGTATATGGAATAACAATATATAAATTTTTAGCAATTTTTGGGGAAAGATGTATGACAAAGTGGGAAAAGGTTTACATTTGTCATATTTTATCCAACAAAGTTAATTTAATTAAGTTTACACTTTGATATATTCATATTTCTATATATATATATATATATATGTATATATATATATATATATATATATATATATATATATATATATATATATAGCTGGCTACTTGTATGCAAGGATATAAGTGTGTTTATAAGTGTATCTAGCTAATCCCCATTGCAGGTGACTGCACAGACACATTTGTGTTTATTCAACATTCACAGAGCCTACCTGTGGTTTATACTGCAACTATGCTGAGCTGATCTTAATTAGTTTTTTCTGGGAGAGAGCATGTTATCTCACAAGAACAACAATCTCAACTAGGCCAGGATGCTAAAAGCCTCAGTCACAATGCCTTGTGACTTCATGCTAGCACAACCATCAATGGCTCCCAAAGGCCTTGGTATTGTCTATTCAGTTTCACTCACAGGGCTTGTATATGTATATATGTGTGTATATATGTGTATACATATGTATATATATATGTGTGCATGTAGGTGTATATATGTGTGTGTGTGTGTAATATCATTTCTTAAGCATTTGTGTTAATATTTTACATACAGAAGCTTTAGACACTTTGGTCGAATTTTAGGTAGAGTAACCTTCAACTTCAAGGTCAGTATGACTTCCAACTGGGAATTTTAAGCTTCAATTTTTTTTAATCTAAATTACAACATTGATGGCAATTTTCCATTCTCTTGGTTAGTCTACTGGGTTTGTGTAAATTTAGACATTGCTTTATATAAAAAATACAACTCAAAAGTAATCAATTTATTTCCAACCAGCAAATAAAAATTTACATATTTTTCTTCAAAGAGATCATGATATGTATTTCTTTTCATTTCAACTGAGCTGAAGAAATACAAATTGTTGGAAAGCTGTTTTTGGCATTTTTATCATTCATGAATTAATTCTAGGAGGTAAGTTGTAAATATAGTGAGTTAGGACAAAGAGAAGTTAAAACCCATGTTAAAACATTATACATTTGTACAATTTTGCTAAAATGTTTTAATAGCAGAATCACTAATATATATATATATATATATATTTAAATTCAAAAGGAAGTGGCAAGTAGGTAAAATCCAAGGGAGATCCTATTAATAGTAATTGTAGAAAAATAAATATTAAAGTGATCCTGCCTGAGGTCTCAATGTAATTAAGATTATTTATTTGCATATGTATGTTTTTACAGATATCATATACCGAATGATAATTTCAGTGAAATAAATTTGTTTCATTAGCAATCTTTTTTATTATCCATTATATAAATGAAAAAATCACTGATGAAGCAAATTTATTTCACTGAAAAAATCATTCAATATATGTAATTTTCAAAGTTTTATATGTAAAACACACACATACACACACACACACACATACACACACATACACACACACTCATATATATATATATATATATAGAATGCAATTTAATTGAAAATGACTGTATTTCTGTCAACTTTTTTTGTTTTTCTTGTGTGTTAACAAGAGATTTCGTTTTTTGAGTTAATATGTGCATAAATTCTCTAAATGATTGTTTATTCCAAGCACTTTTGACTAATCAATTAGTCATTTTCAAGAATTTTGGTTGTCCTATTGTAATTGGTGTATAAGTTGTTTTGAGGTTGATATATTTTTAATTCCTGAATATGGCTATTACATTGTAGCCATGTTCATAGACAATATTTATTTTTTATGTTGAGAGGTTTCTGTTATTTTTAAACGTTTCTTTTATTCTTAGAGACATGCATTATATTTGTGTTTTTGACAAAACAGCACAAACAAAATCTTTGAAAATGGCTAATGAATTAGCTGAAAGTGCTTGGAATGAACAATTATTTAGAAAATTTTTACTCACACTAAGACCTAAAATGTAATCTCTTGTCAACACACAAGAAAAATACAACAAAATGATTAACAGGAGTAACTCATCAGTCATTGTTTGTAATAAAATATGTATTTAAGGAGACCTGCTATTCAAATACAAGCACAGAGACACATATATATATACAGAGTGTCTCAGAAAATGTATACATATTTTGATATATATCAAGAAATAATTCAAGCAACTAGAATCAACTTCATCCATTTTAAATAATACCATTGTAATCTATGTGTAGACTGCTCCTATGCCATAGTCACCAGCATTTGAACCCAATTCAGTTCACTGTAACCATGGAAGTTGGATTTTTGCACTTACAAATTTCAGTTCACTTAGTAAAGCTATCTATAGTCACCAGATAATGTGATCCATTTAATGGATCTGCAAAATCCAGTGCCAATGTCTATGGCCAAGATTGTAATTTCATGGTAAGTAATTTTGCAGTGAGAGCACAATGTCTTCAGGCTTTTACTAATTTTTCAGTGTCTTGATTCATTTTGGTCCAGTATATTGGATAATCTCATAAAAGATTATATCTTTGAAATTCCTGGATGTTCACTGGATGTTCACATTTAATGTCTGCATTTGATAGATATTACTACTCTTAGTGCAAACATTAGTACTCTTTCTTACTTTTTTTTAGTCATGTTTTTATTTTCAAAATAAATATTTCTTTTACTTTTATTTCTTCCAAAGTAACTGGTAATTTGTGTATTAATTTGTGTATTAAGTTTTAATTTGTGTTTTAATTTTTTATTTCTGTTTCACTTTTTAATACTGCAATCACAGTATCCTCAAATGGGTCAGTATTTTTTGGTCTCAATCTTGATAAACCATCTGCATGTCCTAATTTTTTGAACTATTAAAATCACAGTTTAATAAAACAGTATCCCAGCATTGTAATCTATTTGCAAAGGAATTCCTTTCTTTAAACCAAAAATTGATAATAGATGTCTGTGGTTTGTCTGCAAACAAAAAAGTCTTTTGTGCAAAAATTTCTGAAATTTTTTCACTGCAAATATTATGGTTGATGCCCCTTTTTCATTCTGGCTATAGTTTGTTTGTTTGTTTTTCTGCTGGCAGTCGCAAATGTGAAGCATGTGTGACAGCTTTCATGTTACCATCATATACTTTATGTAGAATTATGGCTCCTATGCTATAATCACTAGCATCTGAATCCAATACAATTTCTGCCTTTGGATTGTAGTGTGCTAATGATAAGTTTGACATTAAGACTTTCTTGATTTCTTCAAATTCCTTTTGACACTTATCAGTCCAATTCCACTTTACCCCTTTTTTAAGCAAATTATACAGTGGGGCTCTCAAATTCTGCATATTAGGTATTTATGTTTGATAATAATTTGCTAGTCCTAAAAATGCTTCTAGCATAGTAAAATTTATTAAAGAAGGTATATTCTTAATTGCACTTTCCCTACATATATCTTGTTGATGACCATTTTTGTCAATAACTGATTTTAGTCAAAAAACAATTTGATGACCATTTTTGTCAATAATTAATTTTAGGCAAAAAACAGTTTGAACTTTTCATCATTGAGTTTGAACCTATACTCTCATATTTCTTTCAAAACTTATTTGTACATGCTTGATATGCTGTTTCTTAGATACCTTTCAATCAATATATCATCCCGATAAGCAATCGCAAAAATCTGCAAGTATAGTGTCCGTAGCTTGTTGAAAAATGGCTAGAGCCATTTTATCCAAGAAGGAAGTTGCTTGAACATGCACAATCCCTTGTATGTATTTATTGTCATTAACTCTAGACATTCATCTTCAACTTGTATTTACAATTATGCTTCAGAAAGATTCAGGTTTGAAAGAATTTTTCCAATATATAATTTCACAGAAAATTCCTCTGAATTTGGTGATTTTGAACATTTGTCAAAAAAATCAACACAAACATGAATTTTATTATTTTTTCTTTACATGCACTACTGATGCTGCCCATTTTGAATGGACAATTTTTTTTCAATTAAACCCATTTTTTTCAGTCTGTCTAATTCTTCATTGACTTGATCCAAAGCTGCAAATTGCAAATAGTACACTCCATTTCGGTTTTAAATACTGTTATTTTTTTTTTCACTTAAAATTTTTCTTTGCTTTTGGAGCACTGACCTGACTCATCTGAGAGATTATTCAGAAAACATTTTTTTCAATTCTTCCTTAAATTTTCTTAAATTTAAATTTTCTTTTTAAACTGGTCACTCATCAACTTACATTTTGGCAATAAACGTTTATAGGTAAATCCCATAGCTGAAGAAATTCCATCCAATCAGTACCAAATAATTTCATAGTATTTTTAACACATAAACCTTATTAGAAAAGGAAACATTGCAAGTCATTTCACCAAAAACAAATAATTTCTCACCTGATATGCCACATGCAGTTTTCAAAGTTCTTTCTAATATTCTTCTTCTATATACCTTGTCCTTTCAGGGCATAGGCGCTTATGGCCTTCCATATCTCCTTATCCCTGGTGGCTCTTAGCACACTTTCTCCTGTAACAGCATACAACCCCTGTTCTGTCATCCACCTACTCAGGCCCTTCAAATATGTTATCCGCCGCTTTCCTCTGTCTCTTTTTCCCTCTATCTGGCCTGTTAATATCAGGTTCTCTAAGCCCTCCTTCCTCATTGCATGTCCCAGGAACTTCAGTTGTGCTCAATATTTTAATTTCCTTTTTGTTTCCATCCTTTCCAAAACCTCATCATTGCTCACATGCTCAGTCCATAAAATCTGCAGCATCCTTTTGTAGAACCACATTTTAGCTGCTTCGAGTTTTTCCTTCATCTTTGATAATATTTTCCAGCATTCACTGCCATATTGAAGAACTGACATCACATGGCAATCTAGTACTCTCTTCTTTGTTTCTATTGAAAGTTTCCTGTGTCTTAATACTTTACTCAGCTTCTGGAATGCATCCTTTGCCATGCCAATTTGAATCTCTGTGTCACACTTTCCGTCTTCTGTTAGAACACTTCCCAGGTATTTAAATTTTTGTACCTGCTTGATTTTAGTATCCCCCACCTGTATTTGGAATTTCAGGCTGCTCTTTTTTGCTGATGACTATGTATTTGGTTTTCTTGCAGTTTATTTGTTAATCTAGCTGCAATAATGAGCTGTGATACAGCGAAACAGGCTTGTATGTGGACGATTTATTTATTGAGCACTGTGGAGAAAGGAAAATTCTATAAACAGTAGCCACTTAAGGCTTTATGCTATGTTCTCTGATTATCTTGTTGAACACTGTTGACTCACTTACAAGACTGAACACTTTTGACAAATTTGCATTCTGTAAAAACATTACATACTCTGAAATATGCTTTTCTTCTTTGTGAGCAAATAGGTTGGCAGGTAGATCTCTCTCTGACTGATGACAAATCACTCAGGTTTAAGTTCCATCATGAAGAAAACAGTTAAACTAGCTACACTGATGAGCTGTGATACAGTGAAACAGGCTTTTATGTGGATTATATATATGTATATATGTATGTATGCATAAGGTATATTTAGGCAAGTTTGATTAAATATCTAAACTTATTTATAAATGGATCTTTGTCTCTGTGTGTATCCGTTACCTATAGACTCCGAAACGGCTGAACCGATTTTCTTAAAAATTTACACAGTTCTACTATAAGTGTCTGCAAGTGTTCTTAGCTAGGTTTTGTTTTAAGGTATCTCCAATAAATATCGAAAATCGATAATCGAAAAAATCAGGTTATAAAAGGAGTGGTCCAATTTTAATCAAATTTGATACACTAATAGTCAAAGACATAAGAAACGATATTCAGAAGTTTCAAGGTTGCAGTTCTTACAATAATGCAGAAAATTGATAATATATATATATATATATATATATATATATATATATATATATAAAAGGCAAGATGTTTGTGTGTGTGTCTGTTTATCTGTCTGTATGTCCTTTATACAAATCCACAATTTTTATCCGATTCTCACTAAACTTCACAAATATTCTTTAGGCTGAGTCTGAGCTCCAGGACCATGGATTAGTTTTAAATCTATACTGCTAGTAATTAATAAGGATCAAATGTTCAATGTTTTCATTTTTAAACAAGCTATATAGTAGGACTGAAATTGTGAAGAAACTAATGTTTATGTTTGTTCTGTTGTTTTACTTTTGCCAACTACACTGATGGATGTGTGTTGTGGTGCATTGGATATCAACTAAGAATGAGAAATCTGAGAGCCAAGTTCAAATTCCAGCTGAATTCATTGCATTCGCTTATGTGCAAATATCCTTGGGAAAGGTATTAATCCATCTATTCCTTCCAGTTATGGGTTAAATAACAGGACAGATTGGATCCTATAGCCTTGGTCAGCAACCAGTGTACCACAGAAAGTAATGGCAACCTACTTCAGAATAGTCTTCTGCCCAGTCAGTCATGTCTCTTTCGAGACATGATCACCCAAAGCATGTATCACGTATGGTACTTAATTGACTGACACTGACAACCCATGTTTCTTGAAAATGACTGAGACAGTTCAAAGTACTTGAATGAAACAACAAAACAAACATAAACTTCACACAGTTTATCCATAATTTCTATCCCAATAAGCAATATCCTATCTGAAAATTGTAATAATACAATCAAAATTGAACTGACAGAACTTATTGGTTGTATAATCAAACATGTTTGGATGTATATATATATATATATATATATATTAAATGGAAAAATAAGCATGCGGGAACAAATAATTTAAAAACTAATTTAATTTTTCTTGTCTGTTATATAAAATTAAAGTTAATGAAAAGATTAATTTAAAAGAATGTCTAAATATGCATTAATATACATATTTATATATATAGCTCTCTAGAGGGGGGAAAAATTTTTAAAACAGTAGCTGCTTCTGCAATTTAAGCATTACTCTTTAGTCATGAATTGAGTTCTCTTAACTGCTGGCATGTATATAATGTTAAAATCACCTTTTTCTCAGCTGGGCATTGATAGCTCAGGTGTAGAATCTCTGAACCAATGCAAAAGTATTGATCCCAGCTAGAAGCAATCAGATATCTAGCCACACTGATGAGCTGATACAGTGAAACAGACTTGTATGTGGATGACTAACTATATATACACTACTGGCCATAATTATTAGGCTACCCCAGTGTTTTAAAAATATGATGTATTTCATGCTATTTTTAGTATTTATTGCCAACTGGATAATTTTAAATGAAAATAGAATGATTTTTTTGTTATTATTTCTTTGCAAAATTTTACAAGGCAAGGAAGCAAAGATGAACTTTTCTGAATCACCCTCAATTTTCTTCATTCTTTCATTGATGAAACTGCAGTATAGGTAATTATTAAATATTTATAAATTTGTTTGATGCACAAGTTATTGTGTGACATTAACAAAAGAACCATTCTATTTTCATTTACAATTATTCACTTGGCAATAAATACTAAAAAATTGTATGAAATTCATCATTTTTTTAAATCACTGGGGTGGCCTAATAATTATGGCCGGTAAGGTATATGTGTATATATGCATAAATATATATATTTATAGTGGTGTATATACTCTGAAAAAAGTTATAAAAAAATCATAATAATAATATTTTAAATAAAAATTTATACCCAACTGTCAATAATAATCATCCAAAAACTGAAATCAATAATTTAGGCAGTATTAAATGTAATTGTAGAAACCCTATAGAGTGTCCTTTGGAAAACAGATGACTTACACAATCCCCTGTTTATCAATGTTTATTTCTTGTATGGAAAACCCTAGTAATATAAAGATTTATATATGTAGTACTAAAAATTTGCTGAAAAAAGGCTTTTCATTCAATAATAATAAGTACAGAAATAGAACATCCCTATTAAAATATGTTTGGTATCTAAAAGAAACAAATAAAACTCCCACAATAAATTGGAAAATTATTAAAAAAAACCCTAGAATATGTAAGTCGTTAAACAACCCATGCTCCTTGCATCTATGTGAAAAAGTATATATTATCAAATTTTTTGAGAATAAAAATCTATTAAATAAACATAATGAAATGAATGCTATATGCAAATATTACAAATCGTTCTCCTTAGAATATGGTTAAAAAATTCTTCATAAAAGAATATCTATTAACTTACATATGTCTGATAATTTGTTTTGTATTATGATATCATATTAATTAAATAAATTTCAAAATTTTTCCGAATTAAGAGATTATGAAAAACTGAGAAAAAACAATGCACTCTGAACTGACATAAAAATATTATAATCATACTCAATGGTTTCTTTAAGTCAGATCAAAAATATAAAATGTTTTCTTTCTTTCTTTTTTGCTTTTAAAAGATACGGGAATACAGAGAAGGCTAAGACAATAATCTTATAACAATGATGGATATATTACACTGGAAAAAAGCAGTCTAGATGGTAGCTCAATAGACTGACACTTTCCCATTAAGATTGAAAGAAGAAACCATGTATTCTCCAAACATATAACCTATATTTTCAAATTTAAAAGTTGAACTTCATTCTGATTAGTTAAATTAAACACACACATAAATTTTTCAGTCTTTCCCCATCCATATTAACTTTTTAAATAACAAGCATATTGTTTTATGCCTTCAAGTGTACATCATTTTCCCAACAATGAGTCAACATTGCTTGACACTGAGGTAAAATCTTGAAACATAGAAATTTCCGTGTTGCAATGTAAGTTAAATTAATTTGAAATAAAAAACAAATTTACTTATATATATATATATATATATATATATATATATATATATATATATATATATATAGAGAGAGAGAGAGAGAGAGAAAAGAGAGCCAGATAATGTGTGTGTGTGTGTGTGTGTGTGTGTGTGTGTGTGTGTGTGTGTAAACTGTTTGGAATCATTGAGTTATGTAAACATTTATGGCTTAAAGTCTAACAAAAAAATCACAGCTTTAGATGCTGGTAATAGATGGTGATGGCTACAATGACAGACAGCTTTTCGGAATGTTTTCTTACAGATCATCTATAAAACTGAGACACTGCAATTTTTTTGCAGAAGCTGTGACTCATGACTGTACCAAGTTACTTAGAATGCAACTAGAAAACATTATTATTATTTAATCTATCCCTTCAACATCATATACCCATTTACACATGAGGAAGATATATATGCAGTGATAGCCTTAGGGTTGTTCATGCCCAGGGCAAGCTGCCCTTACAATTGTTTTTTATATTTTCAGAGGAAGAAAAACTGAAAATGTAGAATAACAAGTTTATTACAACATACAACATAATAGAAGCTAAAGAAAACATTCATTATCCTACCAAAAACATTTTCTAACCTTTAGATCTTCACTTTCTGCACTCATCTTTTTACAAGATCATTTTCTATTGACAAAAATAGCCAAAGAATTTAATCTCTTTCTTAATCATGGATGACTGCAAGTATGTTTTTATAAGCTTTAGTTTTCAAAGATACCAATCACATGACATAGTGACATAATAGCACTCTTGACCTTGATAGCACCCTGGGTGGCTGCCCAAGTTGCTAGTACCTTGACCTGGCTCTGTACATATTATTATTATTATGTTATTTTTCATTATAATTTGATCTCTGCTATGGTCGCACTACCTACCATGACTGCAGGAAGACCTAAGGCAGGTTGTGATGTGTTGTTATGGCTCCATTTCATGTTTTTTCATATCTCCCTATCATTTCTAGTGTTACATAGACAAAGTTCTTCTTAGTGTGTGGGCTGTACTTAACAAGACAATTTTTTGTCTTAAGCTGGGGTTTCTAGGGATTCTTTCAATGTGTTGTTTTGTTCCATTTTTTATCATTCCAAGTGCACCCACTATCACTGGCATGATACTTGTTTTCAATTTCTACATTTTTTCTATTTCAATTTCCAGGTCTTTATATTTTGACAGTTTTTCAAATTCCTTGGTTGCTATGTTACAATCTGCTGGACAAGCCATATCAATTAATAAGCAAGTTTTTTCTTTTTGGTTTTTAACAATAATGTCCAGTCTATTTGCCTCAATTTTCCTGTCTGTGTAGATGGTGTAATCTCATAGAATGTTGACATCCTTCATTTCTACAACCAGTGCTGGGTGATGTTCATACCAGTGTTTGTTTACATATTTTCCATAGTGTCCACACACTCTCCAGTGCAAACATTGCCCCACTCCATCGTGACGATTTTTATATTCATTTGGGGCAAGTACATTATTATTATTAGTATTAGCAGTATTAGTAATATTGTTGTTGTTGTTGTTATTATTATTTACAGTATATCATGCTGGCTGCTGGTAAATGCTTATTTTCAAGTTACCACTCGTGAAAATAAATTAACCATTTCTTCCATTTACTATTCATATTCAACTCTAGCTGACATATCCTAGCTGGGTCTAAGCAAGCAAGCTTTTTGAAATGGCTCTATTTCCAAATCACAATTCCATATCTTTAATAATTTTTCCCATGTGTTCTGTACAGTGGTCTAATGAATACTGGTAGATATAATTACTTTCTTATGTCGTACCCAAACTTTCAAAAGTTTATACTTTAAGTCATTGTCAGTTGCCTCTTTTTCTTGCTTGCAGTTCTCATATATATATAGTATGTAAAAAAATCCAAAATTTAAATTCATTGAATAGCCATTTCAGTGAGAAAATTCTCACTTCATCAGCAACGATTAAAAAAACATTTTTGTTTTCAATCGTCACTGTTGAAGCAAGAATTTTCTCGCTGAAATGGCCATTCAACAAATTTAAATTTCAGAATTTTTTTACCTACTATATATATTTGGCTCTGTAAATAGATAATACTATTCGCATCTAGCCCTCCATTTGATCAAAAAGAATCGGGCTTTTGGGATTTTACCTTCTGCTCATCCTTTTTGAACTTAAGATAGTTATATATATATATATATATTTTTATAAATTTTGAACAAAAGCAGAGCTGACTGCTCTTTCAGTGTTTCCTAATAAGGAAACAGTTAATTCCTATTACTGTACCGGGTGTGACAAACATATTTACTGATTATTAATTTTATCATGAAAAAAAATTTTAAGTCTTTGGTGAAATGAAAGTTTACAGATAAATTGTTATATTTATTGTTAATATTCTTCATTTTTTTAATCATTTAATAGGACCGCCACTAGTGTGCAGGAATTACAGTGAGAGAAAAAACAGGGTATAGTGATTGTCAAAGAAAGGATAAAAAAATGAATGGGATTCAAGGAGATAAAAGATGGCAATTGATATTACATTTAAACATTTGGAGATTGTAGCTATTACAGAAGAAAGTAAATTCAAAGGAGTTCTACAGGTGAGAAATACGAGAAAAGAGAGTAAAAGAAATGGTTACATTTAACTATTTTAATGGTAAAACCTTGATGCCAATCTAGTAGCATGTGTAAATTCATGTGGTCAAGGCACCGTGGAAAAAATTCATCAAAGAAGTTGCCGTGAAAATATTTGTAGAAAAGACAGAGGGAAGCCACATCATGTCAGTGATAAAATGACTGAAGCTGAGATCAGTCAGTTAAGTACCATACGTGATACACACTTGGGCGATCATGTCTCTAAAGAGACATGACTGACTGGGCAGAAGATTATCCCGCAGTAGGTTGCCATTGCTTTCTGTCCTGTTATTTAACCCATAATTGGAAGGAAGAGACGGATTAATACCTTTCCCAAGGGTATTTGTGCATAAGTGAATGCAATGAATTCAACTGGAATTCAAACTTGGCTCTCCGATTTCTTGTTCTGAGCCGATATCCATTGCACCACAGTGCACATCCCAGCTGAGATACTAAGTGAAAACCAATTAATTACATTGCAGATTCTTCTTTGGATTTTGTGGAGAATCTCAAGGTAAATAGTATAAGCACCTGACCAGATATGGCAACAGTATGCATAGATAAATTGTAGATTTATAAATGTGCAAGATGGATTCAAGTGAGAAAAACTTTCTGGCCTGACAAAGAAATCCAACCTTCCTAGCAGTAGATGCAGGTATAGTTTTGATGTACTCGGTCCAATTCAAGTCAGTTGAAAAAAGGAGGCCAAGGAGGTGCAGTGGGTTGCTCTCAAGGAGGCTTTCATAAGTCGTACTGATGGCTAGTAGGAAAGTTTCTCCATGGTGGTTAAAGGAGAGCAGTTTTTTTTTCAGAGGTTTACACATGATCAAAATTATAAGACCAGAGACAAAAGTTCTACGAAATTGTACAAAGAGTGTATGAATACATTCAACAACCAAATTTAATAATGAGTTCTACCTCCACTGCTTTTGATGACTTCAAAAATTCTGTCGAGCATGCTAGAAATAAGCGCTTCCATTAAGGTGCAAGGGATGTTGCTCCAGCTTCTGAAGATGGCTTCACAAAGTTAATTTTTTGTTGAATATTATTTGCCATTTCGATAAACATCTCTTGTCATCCATCCCCAAAAAATTTTCAATTGGGTTCAAGTCCAGTGAGCATGCAGGATCTCCCAAGAGATGGGCCCCATTTTCTTGTTGAAAGGTCAAGTTCTGTCTTGCAGCATGGATTGCAGCATTATCCTGTTGGAATAACCATCCATCCCCACACAAACGATGACCCTCCATCATCAAAGATGCTTTTTGTAGCATGCTAACATAACTAGCCGCTGTTTGACAACCCGCCACCACCTGGAGCTCCATCGTCCCTCTGTAAGAAAAGGCACCCCATACCATTAGGGACCCTCCACCACTATGATGTGTGGAGAAAATTTCAGGAGGCATGTTTTTGTTATGCCAATATTGTTGGAAGCCATCAGGACCATCTAGATTGAATTTTTTCTAATCAGAAAACAGAACTTTCTTCCACTTCTCAACGTCCCATGTTTGGTATTTAGGACCAAACTTTAAGCGGTCCACCTTGTGACATGGAAGCAGCCGAGGAATTCATTTACACTTTTTATTTACCATGCCTTTTTGTCGTAAGTGTCATCTGATGATTACTGGACTGCAATCAGCATCTGTGACTGCCTTAATTTGACTAGAAGAAAGTCACCCGTCTTTCATAACAACCCATCTTATTCTCCTACTCAATGCAGGAGAAAGTTTTGGGGCCTACCAGAAGATTTTGCTTTTCCATAATTCTCACTGTTCTTTAGAAAGTTGCAAATCACAGTTTTACTGCGATTTATCTTAGCTGCGATCGCCCACTGTGACAAACCTCTGCTTATGGAATTCTAGAATTCGAGAACACTCAACTTCAGTAAGTTTGCTTGCTTTAGGCATGGTAACACCTTTATGCAATGATTGCTAATCTCTAACTGAACTAAAAACACTGGAATTACCATAGATCTAACAATTTATACCCCTGGTCTTATAATTTTGATCATGTGTAAATCACCTCATTTTATAAAAATGTAAATTTCTAAATAAAATGTTTGGAATGTAGCTTTTTGTTTCCATAACCTTTTAGATTGTAGTATTGGTAACCTTAAGTGGGAGGAGTTTAAAATCTATTTGTAAAAAAAATATTTCTTTTTAAAGATTTTTAAGTGGTCCTAAATTTTTGATCGGGAGTGTATTTATTGAAATATTCTACATTTGCCACTGGGTTACAGTGAGAGAAAAAACAGGATACAGACGAAAGAATAAAAGATGGATGGATTAAAGAGATGGCAACTTACATTCCACTTAAACTTTTGGAAACTGTAGCTATCAGGAAAGCAAGTAAATGGAAGAGAGTTCCACAGGTTGGAAGTGTGAGGAAAGAAACTGTTAGAGCAGAAGAGATAGTTACATTTAACTATTTCAATGGTAAAGGGGTTGGACCTTGATGCCAATTTAGTAACACATGTAAATACATGTGATTGGGGCACCAGAGAAAAAAGCTTGTCAGAGCAATTGCCATAAAAATATTTGTAGAAAAGACAGAGGGAAGCCATATCATGTTGGTGAGAAAGCAACTGAAGTTGAGATGCCAAGTTCTGGTGAAGTTACATAAACAGTTAATATTACCATTCCTGTTATTACACCAGGTGTGGCATACATTAGTTTTATCATAAAATAAAAACTCTGAAGCTTTGGTTAAATGAAAGTTTACAGGTAGATTGTTATATTTATTGTCAATATTTTACATTTTTTAAAATAATTTCACCCCTCCATTCATCTTCTGACAAGTGATGGCAGCATTATGCCTCCATTCATCATCCCACAGTACCTCAAACTCAATATGGATGCCTACATCAAGTGACTTGAGAAATTAGTGCTACCATTGGTCAAGAGGGTGGCTACTGGGAGACCCTATGACTGGCAACAGGACTCTGCACTCTGCAATCTGCCACACAATAGAAGAACTCAGTGATAGCTGTGAGACCATATCACTCATTATACCTGGCCACCTAACTCTCCAGATTGCAACCCCCCCATTTTAGTAGTTGACCACAACCTCTTCAGTGAAAAACTTCTTTTCTAACCAAAATAAAAAATTGGTCTCTAATATTTTCTTCCCTCTCCAAAGAAATTTTTGCTGGAGGTGCTTGACATTGTTGAATCTTGAGTGGTTTTAGTTTTAAATTCTCTTTTACAATCCTCTTTAGCAATATGTCCAGCTCTTTTGCCATTCTTCTTCATGATTCTTTGTAGATTTCTTTACAACCCCTCTTGATGACTTCAATGACATCTCCCAGTACAAACTAAGTGATTTCTTTTTGGAATCACATTTTGTGAGGTTCCTCTTTTCCAAATATTAAATTATTTCTTCTGCAAATATTCAACTGTTTTATCACTTCATAATTCAGCCATTTTCAATGCAACAATTCAATCAACTTTTGTTTATGCTGCCAGAGTTAATTAAATTGTAAACAATAAAACAAAATTTGAAATTAATTTTATGAATAGGGATGTTCTATTAATTACACTATTTACATGCAGAATATTGCCCTCAACTTTGTTGTTATCAAAATGTTTCAGCTGTTGTACCCACTGGTTTCATCAGGACAATGGCTTAATGGATTAAAGCATCGGTAATTGTGAGTTCAATCCCTCAGGGAGAGTGTACTAAGACAGTAGAAATAACTGATCAGTACTAAAAATAAGAACTAGATGAGATATCCTGAGGCATGGGCAGTCAGATGAAAACAATCTACTTCTTTTTCTTCTATAT
The DNA here is from genome assembly GCA_037127315.1 of Ascarosepion bandense. NCBI lineage: Eukaryota > Metazoa > Mollusca > Cephalopoda > Sepiida > Sepiidae > Ascarosepion > Ascarosepion bandense. Next base: position 2,136,879 of record JBBBDQ010000504.1, on the reverse strand, counting down.
GCCTTGTTCCTTTAGGATGTAGACGATCATGGCCTTCCATGTCTCCCTATTCCTGCTGGCTATGAGCACACTTTCTCCTGTAATCCCCGTTCTGTCATCCACCTGCTCAGGCCATTCAAATATGTTATCCGCTGCTTTCCTCTGTCTCTTTTTTTCTTTTCTATCTGACCTGTTAGTATCAGGTTCTTCAAGCTCTCCTTCCTTATTGCATGTCCCAAGAAATTTAGTTGTCTCTTCCTGATGCTCAATATTAATTTCCTTTTTGTTGCCATCCTTTCCAAAACCTCATCATTGTTCACATGCTCAGTCCACGATATCTGCAGCATCCTTCTGTAGAACCACATTTTAGCTGCTTCTAGTTTTTCCTTCATCTTTGATGATATTTTCCAGCATTCACTACCATATTGAAGAACTGACATCACATAGCAATCCAGCACTCTCTTCTTAATACTTTACTTAGCTTCTGGAATGCATCCTTCACCATGCCAATTAAGATCTCTGTGTCACACTTTCCATCTTTTTGAACACTTCCCAGGTATTTATATTTTTGTACCTGCTTGATTTTAGTATCCCCCAACTGTATTTGGTATTTTGGGCTGCTCTTTTTTGCTGATGACCATGCATTCCATTTTCTTGCAGTTTATTTGTAGTCCTTTTTTGTCACTCTCTTCAGCTGTCTTCTGTAGGAGGTCTTGTAGTTTCCTTTCCATGTCTGCAATCAGCACTGTATCATCTGCGTACCTTATGTTATTCAAATTGTGGCCTCTGATGACAAATCCTGGCATAATATCTAGGGTCCTAAAAGTAGTCTCTCTGTACAAGTTGAACAGATCCATTGAAAAGACACATCCTTGTCTTACCTCCCTTTCTATCTTTTTATATCTGCTGAATTCTTTACCTGTCCATGTGCAGGCAGTTTGCTGCCAGTGGAGATTGTTAATTGCTCTTATGTCCTTCCCAAATATGTTGAGGCTACTGAGCATCTCCATCAATTCTTCTATTCAGCAGGATCAGTTTTGTGATATGACTCATTAATCTGATAGTTCGGTGGAGTTTGCACTCATTTGCACCTGGCTTCTTAAGCATTGCTATGAAAATCGACTTGCATCGTCTGGTATTACACCTCTATTATAAATTTCATTTATTATTTCTGTCATTTTCTCCATGCCAAATTCTTCCAGGGCTACCTGTCTATGAAATAAAGGATTCAGTTTGGAATTCTCTGTAGCTTACCTGTATCAACATATCCAGATAAAGGTTGGAGTGCACAACGACCAAAACGTTGTGATAACAACAACAAAGATGAGAATAATAGTCTGCATGTAAACAGTGTAAATAATGATAACTGCTAATACCAGATATTCAAACACATATGTTTAAGTTTTTGTTTTTGTTTTTGTCTATACTTCCAAGATAAGATAGTATTTACATTATTTACACTGCTCAGGTTGTTGTCCCCATCTTTATTGCCATCCTCAAAGACACATGGCCCAGTAGATATAGGCATTGGTTAGTTTCACTGACTTGACCAAAGAGTTTTGAGTTCAATACCTTACTACAGCAATGATGAATAAATAACTTGCTGAGTTAAAGGGAGATAACTACATGACATCTGGAAGTGACATCAAACATGGAATGAGAATGATATACCCCATTTATAAAAATAAAGGGTTTCGTTCAAAATTCATAGCACCTGAAGAAGGCCTGAGCATACAACAATCAAAGAATCATAAAAAATGGCAATAAAGATGAGGACAACAGTTCAAACAGTGTGAATAATGTTTCAGTTTATGTTTAAATAATGAGTTAAAATATTGTGCTATACCTCATATATATGTGTGCATATAATAAGTTTTGATTAGTCTGGCACAAGGCTCTATGAAAAGAAAGTTGCGTTAGTGTTCTGAATAAGAAATCAGGTTCGTCTTGAAAATTAGCATCCAAAATCTTGATACTAACAACTGACAATAGTAGAAATACACAGCAGCCCTTGCTACCGGGTGAAACTTGCATGTGGGTGTCTACATGCATATGTTCATGTATGTGTTCAAAATGCAATCCAAGGTAGCAAACTTTCTAGTTTAAATTCATGTATATGCATGTGTGTGTGTATGGATATGTAGTTTAAAGGCAGCTCCTAAATCATTTAAGTCTATGTGGTAGTGTAACTTTTAAAAAACCTCTTTAAAACTCAATACCTAAGTTTTAATTAAACTGTTTTTTAATGGGCAATGTATACATGCTTCATGTACATCTGAATTGTTTTCTCTTCCACCCACAACTAAACAATATCACTTTCATTTGTCTTGCAACAATAAGAAATATAACAACAGCTTATGTACATTATACATGAAAGAAACAAAGAATTGTATAAATATCTGAGTCAGCAGTTTTTCTTCATATACAGGGTGTGAGGGGTCTGCCATTTTATATTTTTAATTTTGTATATTTTTTTAATTTTTTCAACTACACTCTATAGAAGGGTCAGTTGGGCACCATCTGTGAGAAAAAAAAAAGCACCATATGCAATTCACTTTACCAGAAATCTGGAAACAGCATGTTGTACTGCTTGATATTCCCACCAAAATCTCTAATACAAACATTTCAGACTGTTCGGATATGAATCCGAGAAGAATGCAGAGCATTCAGAAAAAGTTGGATGAGTCTAATGCTGATTACAAAGAAGTTTAGAGTGATCACTAGTGATGGCGACGTTATGCCTCGATTCATCTTTCCACAGTACCTCATACTGAACATGGAAGCCAACATCAAGTGACTCGAGGAGTTCATACTTCTCTGGGCCAAGAGGGGGCTGCTGGAAGATCCTTCTGTCTGGCAACAGAACTCTGAAACATGCCACACAAGCAAGAGAAATCAGTTATCACTATGAGACAATTTCTGTGATCACATCACTCCTCACATCTGGACAGCTAATTCCCCAGACTGCAACCCGTTTGTTTATTATGTGTAGGGTGCAGTTGAGTGAGAGACCAACGAAACTCTTTGTAACACCAAAGATGAACTGAAGGCAAAGATTATGGTAGCATTCACCAATTTAAACAAGATCATCCAGAAGAGATGCAGGAGATTCCAAAGTCATCTGGAGACTGTGATTGAAGCCAATAGCAATTTTATTGATACATTTCTTTGGTAGTTCAAGATACTTTTGCGTAATTTAGACAATTTATTCATCGCACCCTGTACTTCAAGATACTTTTGCATAATTTAGACAATTTATTCATCGCACCCTGTACTATTAACTGGAATGAGGAATTGAAAAAATAAATGAATTCTCAAAACAAACTTCCTTGTAATTCAGTTACTTTTCCAGAAATGTTAATGATAAACCTGGTTGCATGCAACATTTTTTCCCTGTATATATTGAGAGAATTGTCATCAAGAAGATAAATTAAAACATTTCAAGGCAAATTTAATATTGATCTGAGTGGTGAATGCTTCAGATAAAGTACTCGTAAGGTTTTTTTAATAGAGGTCAATATTTGAAAACTATCATATTAAAAAACATTGTTAAAATGTCATCTTTGAAATTGAAATTGCCTGCTTTCCAAAAATACTTGTTAAAAAAAATTAATTTTAAACAGAATGGCATAGAAGGCATTTAATCCATTATAATTTTCTCCTTATATAATTTTTTTAAATATTTTGTTGCAAGCAAAATATTATGAACTACATTCAGTAACATGCCAGCATGTTGCTTTTTTTATGAATTTATTTCCAGTATCTCAGTATGATTCCTCCAAAGAGATTTGTTTCTTTATCAACATCTTGTCTTCTATTATTTTTAATCTTTTTGTAGCTTTGACATTTCACATTTTAATACTCTGGCTATTTGGTTCACTGGTTTGCTAATTGATTCATTAAATTGATAGAACATTAAAGGGAAATAACCTTTTGTGCAAAGCTCACAAGGTTTCCAGGTAGATATCACAAACGTCAAGAATATTTTAAATTGCACCAGATGATGAAAGATAGTGAAGATGTGAATGCTGGCCTGAATAAAAGAATGTTGTCCTAATCATTCCATATTGCAAATCGTCTAGCTTTATCTAAGGAAATTTTTTCTATAAGTTTTAACTTAAGTTACAATGTAATGAAGCTGTTTCACTAGAAATACCTTCAAAATAGAGCTTTGTATAAAACAACCATTTCTTTGATTGTTATACTTTTGCTATTTGACTCTATTCAATTTATGATATTTATCTAAAATAAAACTACTTACATAACACAATGATACCTGAAATTTGAAAAACTGATCTTTCCTGTATAACATGATGTATCTTCCAAAGATCTAATATGAAATTCACAATGTGTATGTGTGTGTGTGTATATATATATATATACATATATATATGATGATGATCTCAGAAGAAGATTGGAAGTATTTGGGAAATAGAAAACAATTTTCAAAATTATAGCACATTTCTCACATCTTTTAATTACAATACATGGAAGATTATTCATGAGTATGAACAAATTTTATCAAAAATAAACAGACATAATGTTTGTAATTTATTTAATTAGACATGCCTAAAAGAGAATTTGCTGCCGAAATACACAAGTATATATATATATATATATATTACACAAATATATATATATATATAAACTCATTTATAAATGGAACTTTGTCTGTGTTTGTGTGTGTATGTGTCTGTGTGTGTGTGTGTGTGTGTGTGTGTGTGTGTGTGTGTGTGTGTGTGTGTGTGAATATTCTCAGAAGTAATCTGTAACAAAAACAAAATGAATAAAAAGAGACATGAAGAAAACAGTACTTTGTCTTAGCCAACAATTGCTTGAAAATGTCTGTCAGCTTAGACTAAATACTGGTTTCTTCTAGTCTCTTTTTCCTTCATATATATATATATATATATATATATATATATCCAAAATGAAGTGAATTGATGGTAAAATTCCAAAGAAGATCCTATTAATATTAATTAAAACTGATCAAGCTAGAGGGGCTCAATGTAAGTAAAATTACTTTTTACGGAACCAATATGTATTTTTTCTGTGAATTGAATTCACTTTATTGGCAATCTTTAATACTATAGAAAAGTTTAAAATTCTGTTTGGATGTGTGTGTGAGTAAAGTAACTGGAAGTAGGCTTGCAAACAGAAACAGAAAAGAAAAAGTATAGCGAATAGCAAGGGAAAGGAAGGGAGAAAGAAAGAAAAAAGAAAAAGAGGAGAAAGGGGAAAGGGGAAGGCGGAAAGAGAAGGGAGAAAGTATAAATTAAATGAATTACCAGGTATGCCTAGTTAGAACCTTTCCTTGGAAATTTGAAAATTAATTTTTGAAACAGAAATTAGTTAAACTTAGTTAAACTATAAATCCATTAAGAAAGACCTCTTTTAAATGAATTAAAGCCACTTTCAAAAAATTAAACTAAATATTAAAACTGATCCAGCTAATGGGCTCAATGATTCAGTAATTTACTGAATCAATTCAATATAATACTTCTACTTTATGAGTCCAAAAAGGCAAAGAACGTATGAACTCAATAATTCTTGCAGCCACTAGAAGAATTACAACTGAATACCTTGTTCCTAATTTTAATACTTTATTTTGTACCTATCAACAGATGCCTTTATTTGTAAATTAAAGAAAATGTTCTGAATGTGATAGGCTAACTGAACACACTAAAGCTAAAAGACCAACCATTTTTTCTTCAGACTAACTTTTGTTCTTTATATGTTTCTACTCTATCAGTTTCTTTTCTCACACTTCTAATCTATGGAGCTTCCTTCTGTATACTTGCTTCCCTGACAGCTACAATCTCCAAAAGTGCAAAGTCAATTGTCATCTTTTATCTTCCTAAATCCTGTTCACCTCCCTAAATCACATCCATCTCTTATCCTTTCTTATCCCCTGCACCCTGTGCATCAGTGGTGGTCCTGGCTTGCTTGGGGTGAAATGAGTATAAAAAAATAAACCGTGATAGTTATTGGCATTGGAAGTAGAACTTACGTTTGTTGTATTGTTGTATTTACTTTGGAAAAAGCATGTATCCATCTGTTCCTCCAGTTATGGGTTAAATATTAAGTTTCAATCATTGGGGTATATCAGTTTCATTCCATGTGTGATGCCTCTTCTGGTAGCCATGTAGTTATCTCCCTTTAACCTAACCCTCTAAGTTAAGTCCTTACACACATGGCCTAGTGGATATAGATGTTAGTTAGTTCCAGTGACTTGATATAAAGAGTTATGAGTTCAACACCAAGCTACAGCAGTGGTGAACAAATACCTTAAAGGGTTGTTAAAGAGAGATAGCTACATGGTTACTGGAAACTGCATTACACATGAAATGAGACTGATATATCCAGTGATTGAAATAAAGGGTTTGGTTTAAAATCCCTAGCACCTGAAGAAGGCTGGAGTGTACAACAGCCAAAATATCATAAACATGGCAATAAAGATAAGGACAGTATTCCAAACAATGTAAATAATGTAAATACTATTTCATCTCAGAAATATAGACAAATAGTTTGTGCACAAATAATATAAATATTTTATCTATTGCCTGTATTTTTCTTTTAAAATGCCTTTCAAAGAAATAATGTGTGCAGTTAAAAGGGAAATTTACAATTAATACCATTGTAGTGTTTGTGAGGATAAATTTTAATGTTTCTATAGATTAAGATTTGGTAAAATGAAAGCATTAGACAGATTCTAATAATAGCGAACACATTACTAGAAAATATTTTATTAACCAGTTTCAGATAAAATGAAAACCATATTTTATTAACAATATAATAAAACATCACTACTGAGTGGAAGCCCACTTAAAACTTAATTAACCAATAATTTATGAAGAAACATAAAATTTACACATTTTACAGTGTTACTCAAAGGTAAGTGAACCCCTAAAATAACATTTTCAAAAATTGTCTCTTTTTCCAGATAATCAACAAATCTCAGTTAAACTTAGTTAAACTATATATCCATTAAGAAAAACTTCTTTTAAACAAATTAAAGCCTTTTTAAAACTTTTATTAAGCTGGTGTAAAAATATGAACTGAAAATTAAGATGTTCAAAAGTAAGTGTATCCTGACATTTGCACTCTGTAACTTTGTTTTACATGGTTGCCTGTGCAAATAATTTTGTGTACATTTATAAATCAAAATGACATATATTAATTTTTTTGGTAAGCTGTGTATACTGCAGTCAACGAATACAATTCATTGTGTATGCAAAAGGGTGTAGTTAAAGACTAAATCTTTTTAAAAATATGCCAATATGAAAAGAACTTCATGAAGCTTTAAAAATTGTGTAGTTGAAGCCTATAATGATGGAGAAAATTACAAAAAACTATCAAAGCGATTTTGAGTGCATGTCTATGCTATACAGCCAATTATTTATAAATGGAAGAACTTTGGTATGATGGCATTACAATCAAGATGTGACTGTCTATGAAAAATAACTGCATCTAGTTCAGCAAACCCAGGTGAATCCTGCTGCAACCTCTGAAGTACTTCAAAGTTCTCTGGCAAATGTCAAAATCAATGTCCATACACCCACGAAATCTGAACAATGCCAGTTTTCATGACAGAATATCTAGAAAAAAGCCACTGCTTATGAAAAAGTAGAAACAAGCCCAGTTCCACCATGCCAAAGCACATATTAATAAGCTAGAAACATTGTCAAAAGATATTATGACCAGATGAAATGAACCTAGAGTTTTTGGAGGGCAGTAAGCAGTATGTTTGGTGAGCTTCTAATATGGTTTTTGAAGAGTAAAACATTAACACTCACTACTGCCAGCAACTTCTTAAAAATTATAGAAAAAAGACTGGTCAACATTATGACCTCAAAAGGAGGAGTCACCAAATATTAACATGCAAGTATTTACTTACTTTGACGTATCTTAAGTTTAAATTATTATATTTATTCTAGCTTGAGGAAAAATTTTGAAAGTGGTTGTCATTTATTTAATAATTGTTTTTCTTAGTGAATATGTACTTTAATTAAAATTCATTGATTATTTGGAAAAAAAAGAGCCAATTTTTTTAATATTATCTTAGGGCTTCACTTTTGCATAGCACTGTAGACCAAATTAAAAATCTGCAAAGTTACAACATTTAAGCATTTACAATTATTAGGTTATTAGAAAATATATCCTTCAAATAACATATAGAATAGAGCTGAACAGTTTTCTGTCAAATATTTGTTCACATTCTTGTGTTCACTGTTACATCCATGCACCAGTTATAAATAAGAGACTATGTATCAAGTAGTTAGTCAGAGTTACAGTCTCAGTAGGAGCACAATTTCTTGAGAAAGCCACGGTCATGTTAAACGGCCATGCTAAATTATCAACAGTTATTGTAGATGGTATGAGCACATAGCCAAGCGGTTAGAAAATTTGCTTTTTGACCATGACGCCTGGGTTTGAATGTCACCATGGCTGATTTGTCAAGAAAGTGACTTCTTGATGTTTGTGATTTGTATCCCAGAAAGAAGATTGCAAGAGAACATCCTTGACTTCTGAAGGTCAAAAGAAGATATTTTGTTTGGATGGGCAGCTTTTGGAAAAATTTTATAACAACATGAGAAGTCTCAAGTCAACAATAAAAGCCAAGAGAAAATCGTTTAAGGAATTATATTCTGCTGGTGATGAATTATAGAAATGAGACATGGGTACTCAGCACCCAAATGACAGAAACACTTGTAGTTGCTTGAGTGAATTATACTCTGCATCACCTTACATGACAAGAAGTACAACACATGGATTTGACAGTAGATTAGAGCAAAGAACATAATTGAGACCATTGATGAGCAAAGGTATAGATGGACTGGCCATGTTTTGTGTCTCAGAGACAACAGTGGATTATCAAAGTGACAAAGTTGATAGCAAGGCAGTGGAAAAGAACTAGAGTGTATCCCAAGGCCATCGGGTGCTATGATCTGACCTGATACCTTAGCCCTACATCTCGGTATGGGCAGAGATAGAAAATGGTAGCAGTCAACCAGAGCAAGGTTTTTCAAGGGAAGTGAGATTGCTCTAGATTTGGATTTAGATTTGAATATGAAGAACAACCTGAACGAAAAAAAATTTTTGTGAAAAACACCTCAATAACGTCTGTATTATAAAAGTTTTGGATTTGTACCTCATCTGCTTTCTTATTTTTATTTTATTTTTCTTTGTTGACAAGATGAATACTTTTTTTACAAAGCTAAATTTTTATCCCATTCAACACTCCACACTAGAAATAGTTCAAAGTTAGAATCAGCTTCAAAATATTTGTATATTTTAACATGTTATGATCAACATTTTACTTCTCAAAATTACTTATTCAATACAACTTTAACTACTAAATATTAAATGATATTAAGTCTGTTACATAAAATTTGATTGTGATACAATCCTAGAACTTTTTAACCCTCAAATCCAACCCTATTTTAGCATATTCTTTTCCCTTACACATTGGTATTACTTTTTACTGTGATATCTCTATTTGCCAAGAAATATTGCACTTTTTTAGTATCTTGATTTTGTAAGTACATTCTTTTTCACTGGATTTGTTTAATTTGACTAAATTCCATGTGTCCATTACTCTATATCAGATGACTAATCCATCTTATCAGTTTTATATGACTTACTTAACCTCAGTTAAAATGGTATATTATTTTCTGCTCAGTAACTTTGCTAAACCACATCTTAGTTTCCTTATTATGAATGCAAGAAAATATATTGCAAAATGAAATTTATTTCCAATATCATTACCATGGACTACAGCCTGAGCATGAAGAAATCAATTTATACAATTATGGTGACAATAAAGAATAATCTTATTCAGTTATATATATATATATATATATATATATATATATATAGATAGATAGATAGATAGATAGATAGATAGATAGCATATCTTTATTTAAACATGTTTTATTGAATAATATAGATGTATTTACATATTGTGTCCTTTTATTCTTATATTAATCTGTTCCAGTTGTCTAATCAGTTTCTTGATGTTAATATGAACATAATCAAGGAAGGCAGAATAGTTTTTGTTAATCCAAGTACCTTTGATCTTTTCCAAGATCATCTTCAAACTTATTGCAACTGCAACACAATCTCCATTCGGTCATTGTGGTGATTTTTAAAAACATGAGCAAATACATGCTGTAATTATTTTAAAATTTTAAAATTATCTATTGTAGCTATGAAATGTTTTGCAAAACAAGCATTTTGATAAAAGTCAGCTTGTGGGAATTGGTAGAAATGTAAATATATACATAACAGAGCAGATTCATGTTGACTTTGAAGTTTTGAGAAGACACCTTTATGATGTTTTCACTCATGAGGACATTGTAATGATATTCTCACTTATCAGATCTGTTTACCTTGACAAATAAGAACATCATAATGGTGTCCTCACTAAACTTCAAAGTCAGCATGAATCTGCTCTGCTAAAGAGACAAATTCTTTATATATATATGTATATCTAAACTTATTTATAAATGGAATTTTGTGTGTGTGTGTGTGTGTGTGTGTGTGTGTGTGTGTGTGTGTGTGTGTGTCTGTGTGTATCTGTCACCTATAGACTCCAAAATGGCTGAACCGATTTTCTTGAAAATTTACACATTTGTACTATGAGCACCTGCGAGTGTTCTTAGCTAGGTTTTGTGTTGAGGTACCCCTGATAAATATCGATAATCAATAATCAAAAAAATCAGGTTATAGAAGGAGTGGTCCAATTTTAATCAAATTTGATACACTCATAGGCAAAGACATAAGAAACAATATTCAGAAGTTTCAAGGTTGCAGTTCTTACAATAGTGCAGAAAATCGATAATATATATATATATATATATATATATATATATGGCAAGATACAGGGTCTGATCAAAATCAGTTTTTCAGCCCTTTTATTTTAGTTTTTGCTTTGGGTTTGGCTCTAAGCAGGTATAATTGTAGTTCTTAGTCTCAGCCATGATACCATCTACTCAGAGGTCTTATTTAGCCTTCAAAATTCAGTTTACAATGAAAAAACTTATTTGATATCGATACCAGGAAATCAAAACTTGACTTCCATCCATTCATTTTTCTTTCAGTCTACGGTTTTGCTTTAACTGGAAACAACTATTGCTTTGTAGTCTTTCATGCCAACGTCCAAAGAGTCTGAGCTCCAGGACCATAGATTAGTTTTAAAGCTTTCATTACACTCAAGCAATGCCCGACTATACTGCTAGTATATATATATGTAAGTAACATTTTTCTTTCCTTTAATTTGCTCCTCTTACAAAATATGCTTAGTTTTATTCTTACATGTCTATCTGCCATCTGCTAGAATAACCAGCTAATCCCTATTTAGTTCTTGTGGAGTTCACTTCACATAGCTGATAACCATCAAGACAGTAACTGTCAAGACAATTTCTCTAACATCTTTCAGATGCCTTCCTTTAACAAGATATTGACTAATACTAATATCTCTACACCTGCAGCAAGTCCACGAATCAAGAGAGTAAAGGTTTTGAGGAATGTGGTATTACTGTTTTTCCTAGGTCCACTCTAGTTCAGGTTGGTAGCACCTGGTGAAGAATTAACTATAGATGTGAACACCAGACCCATGGTTAGGATGCTAACATTTTAACCACTTGGCAGGGATAGGTAAAACATTTCTTTAATGAGTTAGATGCTAATGTTGTACTCACTCATTTCACACACACACACACACACACACACACATAAACTTATTTATAAATAGAACTTTGTCTGTGTGTGTGTATGTATCTGTGTGAGTGTGTGTCTGCTCCCTATAGACTCCAAAATGGCTGAACCAATTTTCTTGAAATTTTATACAGTTGTACTATAAGCGTCTGCGTGTGTTCTTAGCTAGGTTTTGTGTCAAGGTACCCCCAATAAATATCAAAAATCGATAATCAAAAAAATCAGGTTATAGAAGGAGTGGTCTGATTTTAATCAAATTTGATACACTCATAGACAAAGACATAAGAAACAATATTCAGATGTTTCAAGGTTGCAGTTCTTACAATCAATAATATATATATTTAAAAGGCAAGCTGTTTGTATGTGTGGCTGTTTATCTGCCTGAATGTCTGTATTTTTTCAGCTCTTTTATTTTAGTTTTTGCTTTGGGTTTGGCTCTAAGTAGGTATAATTGTAGTTCTTAGTCTCAGCCATGATACCATTTACTCAGAGGACTTATTTAGCCTTCAAAATTCAGTTTATGACAAAAAAACTTATTTGATACCGATACCAGGAAATGAAAATTTGACTTACATCCATTCATTTTTCTTTCAGTCTATGATTTTGCTTTAACTGGAAACAACTATAGCTTTTTAGTCTTTTGTGCCAACGTCCAAAGAGTCTGAGCTCCAGGATCATGGATTAGTTTTAAAGCTTTCATTACACCCGAGCAATGCCGGACTATACTGCTAGTATTATTATATATATGAAATGAGTGAGAAGAACATTACAATGAATATGAATATGATGTTTCTTTATAGTCACCATAATTGTATAAATTGATTTCTTTATGCTCAGACTGTAGTTTTATGGTAATGACATTGGAAATAAATTTAATTTTGCAATATATTTTCTTGAATTTATAATAAGGAAAATAAAGTATCCCCCAAAAATTGACATCATTTAAAATCTGAATATCTGAGTAACAACATATCCCAAGTAAACAAAATTAAATAGGCTTCATGATGAATATTAAAAGATTTATTGTCAAAATTCAAACAAGATATATGTATATCTTGTTTGAATTTTGACAAATAAATCTTTGATGTAAATTTTATAACTGATTTCATAAAGCTTAGCAAATATTCAATATGCACACCACCTGTGGCATGACACATGTCAAATTGGTAGTCCAGCTCTTGTAAAACATGCCATAGTATGTCTTGCATAACATTCTCAAGAACTTCAGTGATTCTCTACTTCTAGGCTTGTAAAAAGAGGTGGATATAAGCCAATGCTTTCACATAGATCCATAAAAAATAAAAATTACAAGGTGTCAAATCAGGTGAACATGTTGGTCATTTCAACAGTACATTGCCATTATTACTGGCATGCCCCATCCATCTTCCTGATACATTCTCATTCAGATAAGTCTGCACAGTTAACTTGGTTAGTTTTTACACATTTTTGCAAAAATTTGAGATCATTTAAGCAAGAATTGGCTATGTTATCAGACTACAAAATTATATCAACCTTTTGGGACACCTTATATATATATATATAGTCATCCGCAGACAGATCTATTTTGCTGTATCACAGCTCATCAGTACTGTTAGACAGCCAATTTCCTTTTACCCTGGATTGAAACCCGACCGAATTGGCATCAGTTACCTCTGAGCTACACGCGCTCGGTAGAAGGAAGCAGATTTTTTAGCATGTATATTGTCATTATACATTCCCAATAGCTGAGAATGTTCTAATTCATTGCTGAATGAACAATGCGTATTGCCAGAGTAGCTACTGTTTTCAAAGTCTACCATTCTTCCAGAGTGCTCAATCAGGGTGTGAGAGCATATATCCAAGTGAATAAGGAACAAAGAAAATATTAACAACATTCAAAACATTAATTTAAAGCAGTGGTCAATATAGAAATAGAGCTATGAATATTTATTATAAATTATAGTTTAGAACATGTACAAATTACAAAGTACTACAAAGTGTACATTTTGTTTCGACATTGAAAGGACAATGTCTCATCAGGTAGTAAACGTTATTTTTTTAAGGGAAATGGAAAATTTGCTTCCTTATATTGGTAAATTTTTTGTGCGAGATAAAGAGGGTAGAGAAAATGAGAGATCAGAATTGGGGATTATAAAATAGACATTCAACAAAACGAGGAAAATGGGAGAGAAGAAGAGAGGTGGTTGAGGGATATGGTGAAAAAGTTCAGAGAAAGGCACCAGGTTTAACAGTAGAAAACAAAGTATATATATATATATATATATATATGCATATTGTGTGTATTTTGGCAGCATTTTTTCATTAATGCAGGTTTCATTGAATAATATAGACAAGTTTTGTCTATTAATTTTGTGTAGGATCCATTCATACCGTCTGATATACTTGATGGTGATGTCGTTGAAAGACAACAAAAAATCACAATAATTGTTGATTTTTTTATCGGGTCTAAGCTTTCGGCTCACATAAGCCATTATCAAAGAGTAAATATTAACACACAGTAAACATAGAACATTTAAGTTATTAACAATAAGGAGAATTGAATTGAAAATATAAGTCCATCCCTACCGTGGCAGATGGCCGAAGACAGTGACAAAATATATATATGCATATATATATATTTTAATTCAGAAGCCAATTACACTACCTTGGTTTCAACTTTTTGGTACCTTCAGATGTTTTATATTGACTACTCATCCAATGCTTTTTTTGAATGCATAACAGGAACTTTCAGAATAAAATAAGGAACTAAGTATCTTGTCACTCTTACTGCCCAAGGATTATGAGACAACTTGGCAATATCAGTGTTATCCAATATCTTGTTAAATAGAAAGATGTTACAAAAATTGTTTCAGTTATTGTTCTGATGATTATCAGCTAAGTGAAGTGGACCTCACAAGAACCATATCAAATGACCCTGACAAAGTAGGTAATTGAGTGAAAACAAAATCTGGGCTCTTGATAAATTACTTCTTCAGACAAAGGTGACAAAGAACGCACTCTCTACAAGATGATGGTCACTAGCAGCCAAAAAAGGGGAAAGCCACAGAAAGGAAACAGAAAGGGACTAGAGACTTCTTGCTATAACACAAAAAGGAAAACATATCCATTAGATTTTTCACCAACTCACATCCAATTCATCTCTGCCTCATTTGTCTACAGCAGAAGGTTACAAGAGAATAAAATTTGCTTACTGCTACAATCAGCTTATGGTTTATTTCATGGGTAACAAAATTTACTGTTGGTAATTTTTTTTCTAAAAATATATTGCTGGTATTTTAGTATAAAAATATATTTTTGTAATTTCCTAGTGTTTTAATTTATATTTAGAGGTTTGCTATTTGACCATAGCTTGGACCCTAACAGTAATTCCGCACACCTCAAAACCTCTAATCTCCTGATCCATGGAATGGACCTACTGCAGGTATGGTGATATCAGTATCAGCCAATATCTTGTTAAAGGAAAACATCTGAAAAATGTTACAGAAATTGTCTTGACATTTACTGTCTTGACAATTATCAGCTATGTGAAGTGGACCTCACAAGAACAATGTCAAATGACCCTAACAAAGAAGACTAGACAAAGAAGGCCTGTTCTCTGTAACACAGAAGAAGATTACAATGAGAATAAAACTTGCCTACTGCTACAATTTTGTCCCATGGTTTTCTTTCATGGGTAACGATCTGACTAAAAAGTTATTTTTTTAAGTCATAAGCATTTGACTTGAAGATGCTATACACTGAGAATGAACATGGTTTGAGTTGCAACACTATAAAAACAGCATCAACATCTAAGTGTTCACATGGAAGTTTTAGACTTGGAAACTAGTAATATATTTTACTTATATTTTATACTGGCTCTGCTATGAATATTCTTTTTATATTTTACATTGAGTACTGTCTTTATAGTGTCCCTGTTTTGTTTTATTATATAATGTATAGTATATATTTATTATATAATGTATAGTGAATGCTGAACAATCTCCTTACAGACGAAAAAAAAACTGGAGTTAACAGAAATGTTATTCTACTGAAGGATACTGAGAATGCAATGTATGGAGCATGTAAACAAGAGGAAGGAAGATGAAGACAAAAAGAACACTTAGAATAAGAGAGTTAGCTGAAATTTCTTGGATATTAAATAAGAAAGGAAGACTTGGAGAATTTAATACTAACGGGGCATAGCAAGGGAAAGAGAGACAAGAAAAGGCAGTGTGTTACTTTCCTGATGAGCTTCTGGGAATAGACAACAGAATAGAAGAGGGTGATTGGAAAAGGGACAAAGACTACAAAAATAGAAGGTTGTGGAGAGCCATGATTGCCCACATCCTGAAATGACACAATATATAGAAGAAGAAGTTTGTATAGAAAAGTCCATCAACAGCTTATACACAATCAAATCTGTTGCCATTGTTGGTCAGAAAGGCAGAGAGGAAGAGCGACAGATGATAAGAACGGTTAAGAATGCTGGCATGAAATTGAATGGAACTAAATTGAAACTGGACTACGAAACTGAAGGTGGAGGATATGGAATCTTTTGTTGGGCAAATAAGTATGCAAAACTGCTTACCGATCCCCTCCTCACCTTTCCTGCCTTCTGCTACACTATTGCCACCATTGTCTCTCAACTCTTGTGTCTATCGGTGTGTCGCTTCTTTGATTCAGCTGTCAATCATTCTTAGCCAACCTTTTTTGGCTGCCAATAGCTTGCCTGGACACTATCTTTCAATTGACCACTGCCAACCTTTACTTTTTTCTTTTTACTTCCCCATACCCTGCAGGTTTTTCTCCATCTACCCTGGCCATCATATATTGACTTACTGTACTGGCAGCCATGTGCAAGCTAGCATCCCTTTACAATCCAATAACTATTTTATCGATTGATCCAGTAGAAAAAGCGTCTCACTCATTAATGAAATTCTTGACCTATCCCTGCTCCTTAGCACCCCACTCCCTACCATCTTCTTCAAAGATGCCTACCTTTCTTGATGATGAGCATGTATTTGTTTCTTTCTTACTGGCTGTCCACCATTTCTTTATGTTTCTGCTTTCCTTACCCATCCAAACTGTTCTATTTTGCTCACCCGCACTTAACATCCAGTTCTTGTTTTCTCTTCTATTTTGTTTTTGTCTTTCTATCATAATCCCTTCCTATGTACAATTTATACTCTTTTTTGGCATCTGTTTTTATTCTTCTGCTATCAATATACTTCTTTATACTCATCTTTAAACTCCTTCTTTGTCCGACCACCTTGTACACTCTGTTCATCTTTCTATCAGTCAGTCTTCCTTTGCACAGTCTATACTTTTTCTTCTTCTTTTTTGTATTGATCTGTTTTTATTCTTGAACTACAGTCATTTTCTCTTCTTCACTTTCATTTTTTTCCCTTTTCTTATACTCGTCTTTACACTCCTTATTTGTCTGACAACTTTATACACTCAGGTCAGTGTTTACCTTTCATCTTTCTATCTACCTGTTTTCCTATCTACACTCTATACTCTTTTCCCCATTTTTTGCACCAATCTATTTCTGATTCTTCTGTTACAATCATTTTCTCATCTTTCATTTCACTCCAAGCAAGGCAGGACCACCACGAGGGTGCAGGGGTTACTATGAGAGAAAAGACATAGTACAGAGAGTGTTGAAGAAAGAATAAAAGATGGATGAGAATCAAGGAGGTAGAAGATAGCAATTGATGTTGCATTAAAATTTTTGAAGATTGTAGCTATCAAGGAAGTAAATAAATGGCAGGGAGTTCCACAGCAGGGAAGTGCAAGAAAAGAAACTGAGTAGAAGAGATGGTTCTATTTAACTATTTCAACAATAAAAGGGTGGAACCTAGATGTGAATCTAGTAGTACACATAAATTCATATAGTCAGGACACCAAAGAAAAAATCTCATCAGAACAGTTGCCATGAGAATATTTGTAGAAAAGACAGAGGGAAGCCACATCATGTCTGTGAGAAAGTGACTGTAGTTGAGATGCCATGCTTGGATTTCATTGAGAACCTCAAAAGGAATAGCAGGAGAACCCAACCAGATATGGCAACAGTATTCAATGCATAAACAAATGGCACATTTATAAATGTGCAAGATGGATTCAGATGATAAAAACTTTCTAGCCCAACACAAAAAACCAACCTTCCTAACAGTAGATGTAGCTATAGGTCTGATATATTCATTTCACTTCACATTGGTTAAAAAATTGAAACCAAGGAGGTGCAGTGTGTTGCTCTCAAGGAGACTTGCGTTAGCGATACTGATGGCTAGCAGGAAAGTTTGTCAATGCTTGATAAAGGGGAGCCGTTTTGTTTTGTTTTGTATACTCCTTTTTACACTCCTTATTTGTCCAACAACTTTATATACTCTGTCAGAGTAGTCAAAGGGATTCATATCAAGAGTGCTATTCTTAGCTGTTCACTCCTAGGTTGTGTGGGTCATGTGAGTAGAAGCAAACTCTTGCTGAAACTTGTACATGCTCTCCTGGGACACTTGATCACTTTGATAAAACAGTGATATTGATTCTTCACTCTTGCCAAATAGCAAGTCATGGCTCTCATTGGTAATTACTCAATGTGTACAACACTATGAGTACCAAATTCAACCAGGTTTTGCTATATTTACTTGCAGAATACCCTTGAAGAAATGTACAAATTCACCTTTTCTCTCTTCATCTATGTGTTGATTTGTAGGACTTGCATCATAAAATCATTAATATTTTTTAATAATTATTTTTCACTCTAAACAAGACAGTAAAGACACAAGTAGTGTGGAAGAATTACAAACAGAAACGAGAAGTGAGAACAAAAAAGAGTAATCAGGAGGACAGTAGCTATTGATTGACAGTGCATTTAAATGTTTAAGAATTAAAATTGGCTAGAAAACATGGAGCTGGAAGGAAGTTTCACATGTTTTTTACTCAGAGCTACCTAATGTTTTTTTTTTTTTTCACCTTTTGATTCTGGTTGAAATCAATCTCTTCAATTGAGAACCAGTTTATTCCAGGCTCCTTTGCTTGCTTCAGCCTGTTCAGTAAGCCTTTTAATCTGATCTCACAATTCTCTGGGGTTTTATCAGATATGAACTTCCTGTTCTCATCACATAAGGCTTGTATCTGATGTCCTGATGCTGGACACTGTCACATTGAGCCACTAGGTGAGGGACTTCATCAAATTTATGGTTGATGATGCTCTCTACCTGTGGAATGAACTTGTTCACCCTTACAACATTTGACTACTCAGAGTATTTCTTTCCCTTGATCACAAATGACTTGCCAGTGGTCTTCTAATCTTGAACCTGGTCACTTTCAAGAAGCTGACTATGTCTGAGTCATTATGGTTAGAAGCTGTGAGTGCCATGTAACTTTTCATTTTCTGCAACAGTTTAGAAGCTGCCATATTAATGCTCTAAATCCATCTGAAAGAAAAACGAGAATGTCAAAACTTTAGTGTTTGCCATATAACCTTCTATTAGTTTGTTTTCTATTTAATAATGGTATGTTCTCAAATACCTGGCATGCACTATATAAGATGGGCGTATATTTAAAATGAAATATCTAGTATTAACAAAGATTCATTTCAAATTGTATCTTAGGTTCATACATCATAAAGACTCGATTTTATTGACTGCTACTTGACAAACTTATTTCATTTTTTAAATTTTCTTTTATTAATATTTAAAACGTATATTATTTTTAATATCTAACAGAATGCATATGTATAGTAAATTTCTAAGCACTGCTTAGATGTGGCACAAGGTCAAAAGTATGGGACACCCAGTGAGGATCAAACTTACTACTCAGTTGTAACAGGTTCTAGCAAGACAAGTTTGCTAATCATTACATCACCCCAAGGTGCCTAGAATGCGTATGTATATGTTTATATACAATATAGATATAGGTAAGTGAATATATTTAGATATCTATTTCTTATATCAGTACTTATGTATATATTTGCAAGATATCATGTGATATCTTGGGATCAAAGCTGTCAAATCCTGTTGATCTTTGCACTTAACTTCATTATTTCATGCTTCTTTCTCTTTATTTAACATGTCCCTTCAGGATGTGCATAATTATGGCTATCCACTGTTTCCTGTCTTCTCTTACTCTTGGCAATACTTTCTCCTTTATGACCCCTCTTTCTCTTTGTGGTACTTGTCCCTCCAGACATTTGCACAAACTTGTCACATAAGTTATCTGCTGCTTTCTCCATCTCTTGTCTTTGATGTGTAAAGATGGAAGCACTTACTCAAACAACACACGCACATACAGAGAGGAAAATTACATCATGTATGTGAATAAGCATATAATAATATTCAGGTTATAAAGCATTTCTCAAGTTAAAAAAAGGGGCTGAACTCATACATAATACCAATGCACTTATATAACTGAATATTGGACAGTTTCATCACATACAAAGTTTTCTTCATGTGTAAGGCAACTGTGGCAACAGGAATGGGGTCCTATAGATGGTTACTGGGAATAACATGGATGGACAATGTTAATAATGATGAAGGAAATGGGAATAAAAAAAGGATACATTAAATTAAAGGATAGTTTTAATTTCCAGGACATATAATGAAAAAAAGAAACTTGAAGAATTTGCTAGTCACAGGACATATTAAAGGCAAGATGGAAATATTAAATAATATGACTAACATGTTTGTATAGCTAGATGTCAGGATATGAACTAGGATTGATTGATCGATTTTTCGTGACTTATCCCAAATTTTTAAAGCAAGAAAATACTTTTAGATTCTAAGAATTTTTTTGAGATAATAATCCATGCTTAGAATATTGCTGCCAAATATGGCCCAGTGCTCTTGTCATTCATCTAGAGCGTCTTGATAAAAATCTAAAGAAGAATCAGCAATATCTGGTTCTGATCTGGCATCTTTGGCTTCAGTCACTTTCCCACTGCAGTAAGATTGCTACCCTGTGTCTTTTCGATAAATACTTTCATGATAATTAATTGGCATGTAGATCTCATCAATTTGCATTGGAATTGGCTAGATGTGACTGTAAATTCTATTCTCTTTCTTTTCTCTCATTTCTCACATGTAAAACTCACTTCCTGCTTCATGCCTTCCAGCCAACTTTAATCTTTAAAAATTTAAATTCACTATCAATCAGTATCTACTGTCCTCCTTTTTTGTTCTCACTCCTTAGTAATGTTTCTATTTCTAATTCTTCCATGCAGCTTGTGTCTTAGTGGCTTTATTGCCCCATTTGCAGTGAACCCAATTAAAAAAAATAAAGATTTTCTGATACAAGTTCTACAAATTGACACATGGCTGAGGAGAGAAAAGTTGAATTCATACCTTTCTGTAAGTAAATATAAAAGAAACTCAAATAGAATTGGAATCCTACTCTTCAGTTTCCAATTTCAAATCATTATCCATTCCTCTTCTTCTATGTGTCTTGTCCTTTCAAGACAAAGGCAATCATGGCCTTCCATGTATCCCTATCCCTGGTTGTTTTTAGCACGCTTTCTCCTGTTACACTATGCAATCCCTGTTCTGCATTCCACCTGCTCAGGCCAATCAAGAATGTTACACGCTGTTTTTCCCTAACTCTCCTGCCCTCCATCTTGCCTGTTAGTATCAGATTCTCCAAGCCCTTCTTCCTTATTGCATGTCCCAGGAACTTTAGCTGTCTCTTCCTTATGCTCAGTAATAATTTCCTTTTCATTTCCATCCTTTCCAAAACTTCATCATTGCTCACATGCTCCATCTATGATATCCAGAGTTTACAACACCTGTTATTCCCAAGTGGTCACCCTTCTAGGTATTGACCAGACTCAATGTTGTTTAACTTTAGTGATCATATGAGAATCAGTGTTTTAACATGATATGGCTCTAAGCCATGGATTAGGAGTGATAGTAAGGCGATAAACATTACTTAAAACCAGAAAGGATAGAAAGGTGTGGAGAGCAAGGATCAACAACATCTTGAAAGGACACAACATGAAAAAACCTCTACAAATTTTGTTTGATTGTTCTCCTAACATTCTATCTAATCACAGCAAAAAAATGTTTTAAAACTTGAAAAAATGTACTTTTCTTTGTTATATTAATATCTTCTTCTTCTATGTACTTCGCCCCTTCAGGACATAGGCCATTATGGCTGTTCATATCGCCCTATCCCTAGTTGCTCTTAACATCCTTTCTCCTGTTACCTCTCTAAAACCCAGCTATACCATCCACTTGCTCAAGCCCATCAAGTGTGTTATGCATTGCTTTCCCTTGTCTCTCTTTCCCTCTCTCTAACATGTAAGTATCAGATTCTCCAAGGCCTCTTTCCTCATTACATTTCACTGGAATTTGAGCTGTCTTTTCCTGCTAATAAGTATTACTTTCTCTACCGTTTCCATCCTCTCAAGAATCTCCTCATTGCTCACATGTTCAGGCCATGATATCCTCAGCATCTTTCTGTACAACCACATTTTGGTTGCTTCAAGTCTCTCCTTCATATTTAAGGAGATTGTCCAGCATTCACTGCCATATTGAAGAACAGACATCCCAAAACAATCCAATATTCTCTTCTTTGTTTCCAAGAAAATTTTCTACTAGCTTAAAAACCACACTCCTAGTGGACTTTTAAGCTAACTCTTGTTGATTGTAGAATCTGTGTTTTTAAATAAGTTATCTGCAGAACAGTTATTGTAGCTTCTGATGTGCTAGATAAAGTGTTTTCACTCACCCAGAAGTGATAGCAATGACTCTAGAGAAACTGGTAGATCTTCCAGCTGTATTTTTTCTTTGTCACAACACATCCCACATATTTCAGACTTGAATCGGATAGCATCCCAATGCTTACACTGAATAATGATGCATGCAATAGATATCTTTGGGTAATTTTGTTAGTCACTATCACAGTCATATTGAAAAGCCAGCTTAGACAGACTCAAAAAAGAAGCTTCACTTCTTTTAGCATGATTAGGATTATCACTAACCTCTCTTGCATGTTTTTCATTTGGTGCTTCCAAAGATCTTGCCCTTCTATGGTTTGCAGCATCTGTTTCTCTCCTTTCTTGAATTTTCTCTGATGTTTGAGATGTTCTTGATCTTATGTCTTGCAGTATTTACTTCTCTGCTGGCTTGTACCTCTTCCAATGTTTCAGATGCTTTTGGCATTCCATAGTTTGCAGCATCTGCTTATCTCTTTGCTTGTGCCTTCTCTGATTTTCTTCTGCCTTTTCTCTTTTTGGTATTTGGATTTTTCCATGCCATTCTGAAGAAATCACTTTGAATTCTTCAATTCACTGTATGGAATTTCTAAAAATCATTTTAACTCTGATCCAGTTTGGGCCAAAAGACCAATTTGGGGCTGAAATTTGAGTTATTCAAATCACAGACTCTGCAGAACCTTTAAACCTCACATCATGAAAGCTCTCACTGTAACTCTGATTCCTTAGCATTTTGAAGAAATAAAATTGATTTCTTCAATTCAAAAAGTTTTAGAGATATTTTAAACTGAATTTAAAACAAAATTTTCATGTTACTCTAAACTCAATATAAATTAACAAATTTTAAAACTATTAATTTTTTTCAGTTATTTAAAAATTTGAATTTTTAACTGCTCCCTTCTCTGGACACAAATCCCAATTCTGGATGTTCAAGCAACAAATGAAGGGCAAATTTTAAATCCTTGGATCATCCTGATTCCAAAAGGGTATAATATGCCTATATAGAGCAAGTGTGGTCTGAGTTGGAGGAGTTTTATACACATGGATGGACTGACAGACAGAATTTGCTGCTTATTTATTTAGATAAGTGTCTACAAGCAGTTAATCTTGTTGATAATTCAGGTTTATCTGTCACGCCATCTGAAATGCTAAAAAGATTATTAATTTCACTATCTTCACTCTGCATTTTCAAATCTTGTTCCTCTCTGTTTCAGTAAATTCTAATCGAACAGAGTGAATGCTTTTTTCACAATTAATAGAAATAAGTAATGCGTACATATATCTTGACTGTAACCAGAGTTATGTCAGACAGCATCATTACTTTCACAAAACTAAAATGCTGATTTTGTCCTCACTTGTCTGCCTGTATAGAGTTCAAAATCTCTACACAGACTAGTTGATGATTTATTTCCTACCCTACAGATTCCTTTTCCACAGATGAAACATCCCAAGCTCTATCACTTTTACCGTATTCTGATGAGTCACATTCTTGAGTCCCCTAAGACCACGAGCCCTAATCTTTACAACTGGGATCCACCACGTCACATACACAATTGAGAATCATCCATATTACCTTTGTATTTCATTAGTAAAAAGTAAGTCCTACTCAGACAGCTTTTTCTCTACTGCTTTCTGGAACAGACTACCAGCAGGATGTTTGATCAATAACCACAATCTTAATCACTTCATGTCTAGAGTTAAATTTAACTTCATGAACTTCACTTCTGGCTCTTTCTTATGCTCATACAAAACCACACAGTAACCCTCTACTTTGAGTGGTTCTTGGGCTTTGTATTGGATGAACATTATTGTATTAAAATGTCTTCAAATTGAAGCATAAGAAAGATCTTTGTGCAAATTCCACTACAACTAAAAAGTAGATTCTGTTAAACATTTTATAAATTTCCTATAAATAATTTTGAAGAAGAGAATGGATATATTTGCTATTACTCATTCTGTTATGTTTAAAATTCATGGTTTTAAGTGACTATATATGGGAATGTGCATTGTAGAGCAGTGGATATTTGCTCGAAATGAGAAATCAGAGAACCAATTTCAAATTCTAGTTAAATTTGTTACATTCACTTACATGCAAACACCTTTGAGAAAGGTATGAATCCATCTCTTTCCTCCAGCTATAGACCTCTGCTACCCAAGGCTATAGAACCCAGTCTGTCCAGCTTTTACCCATAGCTGGGGAAAGAAGAGATGGATTCATACATTTCCCAAGGATATTAGTATGTAAGTGAATGTAATGAACTTGATTGAAATTATCCATTGCTATCCATTATTCCACCCTGTGTTCTTTCCATATTCCATATCCTGTTCAAATAAAAACCTTCTTGCGTTTATTACAAATTTATGAAATTCTATAAAAAAAAAATGGTCTTATATGCCATATTAAATATGGTTGTGGTGTGTCACAAAGTATTGATTAATTTTTCTGCATGAAAAGGCAGAAATAGACAAAAGATAAAGATATGAAAACAAGACTTTTAAAGAATTACCAGATATGGAAATAGAAGCAAACTTTTCAGTATGATAAAATATGATGATAAGAAAAATAAATAAAACTTATCATAAAATAACATTTTCTTAAACTTCTTATAACAGGCAAAGATAATTGCGTCTATAGTAAAAATAATAATGGCAGTAATAAAGACAATTACTTTTAAAATATTTAAATCAATAACTATAAAATAATAAATTTTATAAAATTAAACTTAAATAAAACAAATCTGGAAGTATAATGATTATGATATGACAATAATAACAAGGTCAAAAAGTTAATACATAATAAGCAAAATAACAATTGTAAGATTTAATAGTTGTTTTATTGAATTTTCATATCATTCTGGAGAATAATGCAAGTGAGTAAAAATTTATGTTTGAAGTTGGAATTTTGGAGATGAAGATAATATCAAAACATTCTTACCGATAATCAGTATTTTATTAACAAATGCAAAGAAATCTCATTGATTTTGTTAATATAATAGGTATTAAGATTGTCTTTCAGAATTAAAGAAAATATATTTCATTGATGAAAATGCTTGTTAATCAAATATTGATTACCTACAAGTAAGGATTTTTTTAGGATTACTTACATTCTTTATGTTTTAAATTATCTTAAAGACAATCTTTATATATATATATATAGAACACCATAGCGGTGAAATATGTATCATCCAAACTAATAATTAGAAATCCGTTATAAAATATTACTTTGTTAAATAAATGAATTTAACATTGAGTTCTTTTGAGTTTGTCTCCTTTGGAATTTACCCGGATTACATACCAAGTGTACTACATTATATATATATATATATATATATATATATATATATATATGCACGTTTTCTACCTGTTCATTATTTATTCTATTTATATATATATTTATATATATATATATATATATAATGTAGTACACTTGGTATGTAATCCGGGTAAATTCCAAAGGAGACGAACTCGAAAGAACTCAATGTTAAATTCATTTATTTAACAGAGTATGCACGTTTTCTACCTGTTCATTACTTATTCTATTTATATATATATATATATATATATATATATAATATTGATTATGTACAAGTAAGGTCTTTTTAGAATTACTTCCATTCTTTATGTCTTAAATTAAGAAAAGTATATATATATATATATATATATATATATATATATATATTGATTCTAAGACCTGCAAAAGTATTACTACAAATCACCCTTCCTTGTGTAGGACTATCTGAGATGGTGGTGGGGTGCACTGAAACTTTCAAGTCTAAGTGTCAACATGGAGAGAAACTATGACATGCTGACAGGAGCACCCCCACCCCGATTTTCTCAGCCAGATCTACCACCCACAATCCTTGGTGATTCTTGCTTACTGACTTTTCAGGATAAGCCTGGCTTCGCAGTCATCTCAGTGACTGCCACCAGAAAGGAGAAAAAGAATAAGGAGAGAGAGAGGATGACAACCCCGATGATCAGATGTATGCTGCTGCAAATGGCAATATATATATATATATATATATATAATATATAATGTGATAGATCTCGACAAGAACAGCAAAGCCCAAACTGTTGCCCTATATATCTCCAAAGTGTTTGACAAAGCCTGGCATGCAAGCCTTCTACGCAAACTGCAAGGTTATGGTATAAATGGACAATTGTTTGACCTTATCCAGTCATTCCTTTCAAATCACACAATGAAGGTAGTATTGAACATATATGCCTCCCAATACTATCATACAAATGCAGGTGTCCCTCAAGGCTCTATTCTAGGTCCTATGCTTTTTTTATATACATTAACAATCTCCCAGATGTAATAAGATTCCAAGTAGGCATATATGCTGTGGACACTACAGCTTACTCTCACATCAATCAAAAATCTGCTGAGGCTGACAAAGCAAGCTTGAAAAAGACCTCCAATCTGTAGCAGACTGGAGGAAGAAATGGCTCATGAATTTTAATGCTTCCAAAACAAAGCTGCTATCTATTAACCATCACAGACAATTGCTCCTATCCCCCATTAGCATGGATCAGGCTAGTCTCCCTGAAAGTAAAACATTGTGCCTCCTCCACTTAACTCTCACAACAGACCTCAAGTGGAACGACTGTATAAAATCCATAGCTAAATCCACTGCTAAGAATATCAGTTCTCTGTGTAGGGCCAGGAAGTTTTTTCCACCTGACACAATCCTGCACATATATAAATCTACCATCCACCCCTGCATTGAATACTGTTGCCATATCTAGTCGGGTGCTCCTGCTATCCACCTAGGTGTCCTTGACAAAATCCAACAAAGAATCTGTAATGTGATAGATCCTGACTTGGCAGCTCGGATACAGTCACTTTCTCACCGACACAATGTGGCTTTTCTATTTTTCTTCTACAAATACTTTCACGGCTTCTGCTTCAATGAACTTAGCTCACTAGTGCCCCCTATACATAAATTTACTTGAGCCACAAGATTAGCAACTAGGTCCCACTCTTTTACTGTGAAACCAATAAACTGTAAAAGCAAATGTTACTTTGGCAGCTTCTTTTCTCACACTTCTTGCCTGTGGAATTCCCTTCTATTTACTTGCTTTCCCGACAGCTATAATCTCCAAGAATTTAAATGTAAAGTCAATAGTCATCTCCTATCTCACTAACCTGCATCCTCTGTCTCATGCTCCTTTCTCCATTCACTTCACTCTCATCAGTATTCTCATCCTTCTCTTACCCACTACCTGATACCCACTATAACCTGTCATTCTTTCTCATAACTTTCCTCCTATGTAACCCCCTGCAAAAAAGTGGCAATAAAATGCCTTGCTTGGGACAATAAGATTATAAAAAAATATATATATATATTATATCCTTTAAGACATTCTTACATTTTAAAATTTAGTATAGGAGGTAACGGAATTTAACAAAGGATAGGTTATGCTAAGAGTAGTTACTTCCAATACCATAATTTGCTACACAGCTAAGAGGTTAAGCTAAGAACTTGAGTCATGTTCTTAAATAGCCTCGTCAGATCTAGACTGTTATATGCATGGTGTCTAACTCATTCAGAAATGCCTAAATTATCAGCTATGTACAACCGCTTTATCAGATCAATGATTGAAAAGGCTTCAGTCAAATTAATCCTTCAGCACCTCAACGTGGTGCAATGGTAGCAAGCTTGTCTCACTAGAATAATTACAATTGAGTAGTGAGTTTAATTCCCACTAGGTGCTTCATACTTTTGGCCTTGAGTCACATCTAAACTGTGCTTAGAAAATCACCAGTTGAATTAATCCTCCAGGTCATAAATAAAACAGTCCTTCATCAGATCATATAGAATGACACTACAGAATCACAAAAAGATTATCAAATAACAAAAACAGCATCTCTTAAAGACTTCCAACTACAGCAACAACTAAAATGGGTAGCACATGTAACTAAAAGGGAAGATAATATCATTGTAATGTTGACTTTCCACGCTACCTTAAAATGTTAGGAAGGAACTCCCTGTGCGTTAGTTGCTCTGTTATCTTGCTTGGGGTGAAATGATTAAAGAGATATGTTTTTAAATAGCCTTGTCAGATTTAGACTCTCATGTGGATGTCATTCATGGTGTCCAACTCATTCAGAAATGTGTGACATGTCAGATGCGAGAAAAATTAAACGTTTCTCTATCTTTTTCAATCATTTCATAATTATAATCAACATCTATATTTCCCCTTCCCCTACTTATATATAATCCCATCTATAATAACATTACTTTAGTCTGATGAAGTTATTTTAAAGGATGAAATGTGAATTTTTTTTCCATTTTGTCATTCAGTTACCCAACATTCAGAAATTATAGAAAGCATCTCATTTGTTGGCTATTGCGACATGTGGAGGCTTCTGCACTTTACTTGTTTCAGCAGTAACAGAAGTAATCAGCATGGTATAAGCAGTAGTCACAGAACTCATAAAAGCCTTGACTAAGCTCTATTTGGTCTCTTTTCTACTTCTCTTTTCAAAGGCTGCAACCTTCAAAATTCAGCTCAAAGGTCTACTCAACCATTGCGGCAGAAGACAAAAGGCCTGTACTGGCAATTTAACTTCAGATTCTCTCATTCCTCATGGGAACAAGCAGAAAAATCTCTCTTCAAGACACCTACCTAAAGGAAAAACTACAGACAACCCTTGCTGCAGAAAATATATAGCAGTCCTAGTAGTTTCACACTCAGATTTTTCTTTCTCCCCATGGAAACAAGTGGAGAAACACCCTCTACAAAATATATTTGTTAACAAGGAAGCCTAACTCTTTTTTTCACAAAATCCCACTATCTTGCATTCTCTTTTCAATGATAAATAAAAGCTGTTGAACAGTTATTTCGGGTATTGGGTTTTGTTCATTCCACTAACACTGCTAGGCATACACACACACACACATACAAACAAGCAACCAAGAAAAATTCTTACAAAATGTCTAAACTATCAGATATATACAACTGATTTATCAGATCAAATGAATTAATCCTCTAGATCTTAAAAAGATAACCTTTAATCAGATCTTTTAGACAGGTGGTACATAATCTCATGCAAAGAACTATACCAAATAACAAAAATATTAATGTGAAGACTTTTAACAAAAAGAACTAAAATGGATAATACATCTAATTAAAAGGGAAAATAATGATATACTCATGATGTTGACTTTCCACACTACCTTAAAGAAAAGGTTAGGAGGGAAATTCCCATCAATTCTAGAAAAAGTGAACCTGAGAAACTTATTTTCCTGAAAAACTCTTCAAAGAGAAATGTTTTATAAATTTCAGCTGACTGTAATGCTAAATTAATTCCAAATGTTTCTTTATAAGGAAACAGGATATCTCACCATTATCATGATTGTATTGCAATTTTTTTCTGAAAGTATATATTAAAACATATGCTCATATTTTTCTTGACAAAATCCAAAGAAGGATCTGCAATGTATTCAGTCTTGACTTAGCATCTCGACTTCAGTCACTTTCTCACCAAAGTGATGTGGCTTTCCTCTGTCTTTTCTACAAATATTTTCATGGCAACTGCTCTAATATGCTTTTTTCTCTTATGCCTTTGCCACATGAATTTAAACATGCTCCTAGATTAGAATCTAGGTCCCACCATTTTACTTCTGAAATAGTTAAATGTAACTGTTACTTTTACTCAAACGGTCTCTTTTCTTGCACTTGACACCTGCGGAACTCTCTTCTGTTTTCTTGCTTCCAAGATGGCTACAATCTCTAAAAATTTAAATGCAACATCAACTGCCATCTTCTATCTTCTTGAATACCATCCATCTTTTATCCTTTCTTCAATACCCACTGTATCTAGTCTTTTCTCTCACTGTAACTCCCTGCACACTAATGGCGGTCTCACTTTACTTGGAGTGAAATGATTAAAAAATAAAAATATTAATATTGCATTGTTCTTAAGCAGTTTTCTGAAATCATAATTCTAAAAGCGATTACAGTAGGCAATATATTAAGTTCTGAGATGAATTTTTGTCTTTAATAAAGTATATGTACTAACATTATCATTTTTATTATTTCAAACACTATATATATAGCCATAGAGCTTTTTTGATATATGTTACATATGGTAATATAAAAAAAACACTTTTTCTCCCCATTATCATCTCCTCACATAATGACCAAAGCATCAATAATGTGATGAATATTTATCAAACAAATTTTGAGTAGTATGATTTTTTTTAATCATTTCACTCCAAGCAAGGCAATAAAACTGCTAAGATGCAAGGGGTTACCGTTAGAAAATATGAGGAAAAGTAAGGATTGAGAACGGTAATGGAACAAAAATTAAGATGATAGAACATAACAATTGACATTGCATTTAAATTTTTGAAGATCTAAGTTGACCAGAAAGCAAAAATAGACATTTCCTTCAAGTTCACACCAGACTATTGAGGAGGCCAGATAAAGGGTTGTTCGGGGTTACGCCTAATTGCCAAATACAGAAACATGTGACCTCACAACTGCATTCAGGTTTAGAAACATGAGAACAACAAGCATGGGAGACATACACTACCAGCCATAATTATTAGGCCATCCCAGTTTTTAAAAGAAATGATGTATTTCATACTATTTTTAAGTGGATAATTATAAATGAAAATAGAATGCTTCTTTTGTTATTAAAATTTTGTTATTGTAAAATTTTACAAGGCAAGGAAGCAAAGATGAACTCATTCAAATCACCCTAAATTTTCTTCATTCTTTCATTGATGAAACTGCAATATAGGTAATTATTAAATATTTATAAATTCATTTGATGCACATATTATTATGCAATATTAACAAAAGAATCATTATATTTTCATTTACAATTATTCACTTGGCAATAAATACTAAACACTGGGGTGGCTTAATAATTAAGTAGTGTAGATATTTTTTTTAATCATTTCACCCCAAGCAAGGCATTCCACTGCCACTATAGCACAGGGGGTTACATAGAGCGATTGGATATAGGAAATGTCAGAAGGAGGTACATAGGAAGAGTGTTTGAGAGAATGGGTGCGAGTTAGTGTGTTAGGAGATGTCTATTGACCTTACATTTAAACTCCTGGAGGTTGCAGCCGTCAGGGAAGCAAGTATGCAGAAGGGAATTCCACAGGTGGGAAGTGAGAGAAAAGAAGCTGTTGGAGTAGAAATTGCGGTTACATTTTATCGGTTTCACTGTAAAAGGGTGGGACCTAGTTGCTAATCTAGTATCTCGTGCAAATTCTTACCTGGAGCCACCAGTGATCTAAGTTCATCGGAGCAGAAACCGTGAAAGTATTTATAGAAGAGGCACAGGGAAGCGACGTCACACCGGTGAGAGAGTGACTGCAGGTGGTCAGCCAAGTCGGTATCAATCACATTAGAGATTCTCTGTTGTATTTTGTCAAGAACCCCGAGGAGAATAGCAGAGGCACCCGACCAGATGTGGCAGCAGTATTCAATACACGGGCAGATGGTAGATTTATATATGTGCAGGATAGATTCAGACAGAAAGAACTTCCGGGCCCTGCACAGAGAGCCGACTTTCATAGCAGCAGATTTAGCGATGAATTTGATGTAGTCATTCCACTTGAGGTCCGCTGAGAGTGTCAGGCCAAGCAGGCATAGTGTTTTACTCTCTGGGAGGCAAGCCTGTTCCATGCTAATGGGAGGTAGGTGCGATTGTCTATGGTGGTTAATTGATAGCAGCTTCATTTTGGAAGAATTGAAATTTACGAGCCTTTTCTTACCCCAATCCACCATGGATTGAAGGTCCTTTTCAAGCTTGGCAGTGAGGTTCGCCTTGTCACCCACACCAGAGTTTTGATCGAGGCGAGAGTAAACAGTGGTCTTATCGGCATACATGCCTACTTGGGATGTTATGGCATCGGAAAGATCATTGATATAGATCAGAAAGAGCGTAGGACCTAGGTTAGAGCCTTGAGGGACACCCGCGTTTGTAGGGTAGTTCTGGGAGGCATGTCCATTTAATACCACCTTCAATGTGTGGTTAGAGAGAAATGACTGGATTAGGTTCAACAAAAGTCTAGTTATACCATAGCTTTGCAGTTTCCGTAGAAGGCTTTAAAGATATCCAAGGCAATGGTTCAGGCTTCACCATTCTTGTCAAGAGCCTGGTATATATACAAATACTTCAAAGAGGATTTGGGCAACTTCTCAGATCACAGAGGAGAAGTTTTTTACATACTGGACTAGAGGCATTATGGTTTGCACACACACACACACACACACATACATGCACTGGTTAATGTGAATAGGCTGCTTATACACTTTGCTTGATGAACACTGACAAAAAACCTGAAGTGACTAAAACAGAAATAAGAAAGATTTAATTCTTATGTTATCACTAACCTGCATACCCATTTCATTACATTTATGAATCTACCATTTTGAGTAGTATGATTTTGCCATCTTCTATCTACTTGATTCCCATACTTTTCTAATACTTTCTTCGACATCCCCCTGTACCTTGTTTTTTTCTCTCTCTGCAACCCCCTGTGCATCAGTGGCTGTCCTGCCTTAGTTAGTGATGAAATGATAATAAGAAACTGATTATTAAGGATACAATTTTACAATACCAGAAAAGCTTTCTCACTTGAACAGTGAGATGCAGAAGATTATGAGTGCATTGAATACTGTTGCCATATCTGGTCTGGTGCTTCTGCTAATCATCTTGAGGTTCTTGACAAAATCCAAAGGAAGATCTGCAATATAATCAATCCTGACTTGGCAACCCACCCTCAGTCACTTTCTTGCAGATGTGATGTGGCTTCCCTCAGTCCTTTCTGCACATAGCAACTACTCTGATAAGCTATGTTACCCTGGTTCTTCGAACACATGTGTTTACGTGTGCTACTAGATTGGCATAAATTATCCCACCTGTTTACTGTCAAAATAGTTAAATGTAACCACCTAACAGTTTCTTTTCTCACACTTCCTGAAAATGGAACTCCCTTCCATTTGCTTGTTTCCTTGATAGCTACAATCTCCAAAAGTTTAAATGCAATATCAATTGTCATCTTTTATTTCCTAGATTCTTAGCAAATATGTAGAAGTGGTCACACACACACACACACACACACACACACACACACACATGTGCACACACACACATATTTATACATGTTACTAGGCTGGCATCAATGTCCTACTCTTTTACCATTGAAATAATTAAATGCAACCGTCTCTTCTTCTTGCACTTCTCATTTGTGGAACTCCCTTCCATTTGCTGGTTTCCTGATAGATACAATCTTCATAAGTTTAAAAGTTAATGTCAATTGCCATCTTCTATCTTCTTAATTCCCATCAATCTCTTATCCTTTCTTTGACATCCCTGTATCATAGTTTTTTCTCTCACTGTAACCCCCTGTGCATTAGTGGCTGTCCTGCTTTAGTTTGGGTGAAATGATTATAAAAAAAAAATAATTATTATGGATACAATTTTACAATACCAGAAAAGCTTTCTCACTTGACCATTGAGATGTGGGAGATTATGAATGGAATTTCTAGATTACTGATGTGATACATGTTTGAAGCTAGACAGTTCTTTGGTCAAAGAACAATGACCAAAGTATCAAAGATGACAAGAATGTATGGAAATTAAGAAAGGTTGTGTGTTTGTATGTGTTTTTGGTGAAGGTGTGTGTTTGTACGCAAACAATTAAATTAGAAGCATACAAAAACTTGAGTTTCTACTACGACTGTTTGTTCTTCTTATGGTGACTGTAGTGAAGCAAACTTCTCAATGTCTCCCAGATATGTTCATTTTTCTTTTTGTTCTGAAATAAGTTAAGATAACAGTGATTAAAATGGTGAAGCATAAGTCAACTTTGTGTTGAGTTGGAACAACCAATTCACTTACTTCATAAAACTCCTAAAACATGTCCGAACAATGTCATTGGAAAGTGGAAAAGAGATTCAGTTATTAGTAAACTGGAAAAACTAACATTTCCACGTGGGAATGTAATTACCATATAGTTCTACATCTTGGAGTAAAGAAGAAAATGTTAGAGAAGCAGGAAATGTTTGCCTTTTTATAGACTTTAACAGCATCATCTAGCGGCATTTTTTTAAAGCCTGAGATGATTGTATTTCCGGGTCCTTTATTCTTACCATCATGGGAAAACATACTTTGTTTTCTCTTTTTTATTATT
Organism: Ascarosepion bandense; assembly: GCA_037127315.1. NCBI lineage: Eukaryota > Metazoa > Mollusca > Cephalopoda > Sepiida > Sepiidae > Ascarosepion > Ascarosepion bandense. The sequence goes on along the minus strand of JBBBDQ010000504.1, from coordinate 2,102,328 downwards.
CATTATTATTTTTTATTTATCGATTTTATTTCCTTTTCCCACTAATGTGAGTCTGAATAAATTCAATGAACAGTATTTTAACATAAAAATAATTAAGTTTAATAAGATACTTGAATGAGGTTGAAAGATATGAAGTGTAGGGAGCTAGTTAATGTTTCTTTTGTTCAGCCTTGTGTCTTTCTTAACTGAACTCCCTACAGCTTACATGATTTGTGTTGAGTTAAAATCATCAGAAGGGTTTTCATCAGAAGGTTGGTTGTTGGCAGGTTGGAATATGTAGAATTAGTGCAGAAGAGTGAAATAATAAAATATACATTTTGCATTTAAAATAGAAATTTATTATAAGAAGGAATATCAAGAGTTATAGAAATTTATGTTTAATTATAAATCTTAGTAAGAAGTTATTAGTAGAGTTCGTATTCTATGATGAGGTTGAAGAATTAAGAGTTCATACAAAATGTTTGTAGCAGTAATTATTGAGATATAGAAAGAAAGAGAGAGAGAAGACAATGTCTGGGTCACTTGAAGTTAGGAGTTACATCTTTGATTTGTGTCAGCAGCCTGCCTCCTCTGACTGCCTTCTGTCTGTGACCGATTAGTGAGCATCCTTAAATATTCAATTAAGTCCATGGGGTGGATCAGAAACGATTTTGTCTTTAGCTGTAGAAAAACTGTTTCTCTGACGTATTTTGAATTTTGCGATTTGATGACCAATCAGGATCCAGAGTTCCGCTACAGGTCCATAAATGAAATTTGATATTTATTTATTTTTGGTTTACCTCTGGAACTTCTGCGTGGAGTCAGGTGCACAAAGACCAGTTTTGGTCATTTGCTTTCTGAATCTCTGAGAGCAAACATCCAGTCCCTTTGCTCAGTTTCACCACAGATAATCATTTCTGCTGATTTCAATGAGCACTATTTTTGTTAGTTTTTACCCAATACAAGGAGGCCCAAGAGCCACTTCAGGTATAGGGTTACTGAATAAGGTTGTTTTACAGATTTGAGAAGAGAAAAAAATATGAAGTTCAGATCTTGTTATTGTGGAGTATGCAACATAATAATAGAAGAAAAACACTTCCAGTTCAAAAACGTAACAACATTCGAAATAAAATCAGATCTGAGCTGCAACTCGAAAAATGTAGTTTATGCTCTAAAATGCAACAGATGCGCAAAGATATACGTGGGAGCGACACAATGCTTGAACGATAGAATTTCCCTTCATAGAAACAATATAAGATTATCACATAACAGGAAATTATATGTTTTTGAGCATTTACATGAATGTAGTGATGACAAATTCAAAGTTATACCTATATATCAAAAAACAGATTATGAAATATTAATAATGCAGGAAGAAAGATTCATAAAAAATACAAGCCTTCGCTCAACAAAACAACATGAAAAACATGCACACACCAAAAAACATTCAGACACACACATACATACACACACACATACACACACCCACATACATACACACACACCAAATTCAAAAGATAAACCCAAACAATAAAAAAAGAACCAGATGACCCATAAAAAACAATTCTAAAACATAAAGGCGAAATAAGAAAACGCTCACACAAACACATATCAAATTCAAAATACCGTCAAAGCAATAAAGAACAACCAACTGACTGATGAAAAGGATGATAGATAAGCAAAGGCAGCTAGAAGATAATTTTAACATACTAAAAAGGTAACCCCAGACCAAAATCACTTCAAATTTGGGGTAAGCACTTGATTCATTCATCTTTTTATTTATTTATCTGTTTATCCATTTATACACATGCTGATGTGAAAAAACACAGACCATTCAACATGCCAACATTTGATTTATTTTATCTTATTTTATTTTATTTTACTGATTTTATTTATTTTCTTATTTTTTCTACTTACTTATTTATAAAACAACAAGTTGGACATCAGAAACAAAAAGAACTCAATAAGTAAGGGCACAAATTTATTCGCCTGAAGAGAGTCAATTTTAGACTCAAAACACGTGTAGCGTCACAAATACCATTATGGACACTTAATGTATCCTAGCATGTATAATAACAAAAACAATAAATATACACTTTAAAGAAAATGTTCACAGCTTCTCACACTTTTTATTTTTTATATATATATATATATATATATATATATATATATATATATATATATATATAAAAACAGACTATCCACTCAAATATGAGTATCCATTAAAAAGTAATAATCTTAAAACAAACAAAATTATATATATATATATATTGATGCATGTTTCATTAAATAATATAGACAAGTTTTGTTGATTTATTTTATGTAAATTTTTCTCATATCGTCTGATAATCTGATAAGTTTAAATTTTTTTCATATTATCTGATAAGCTTAATAGCATTATTGTTGAAAGAGGAAAGAAAATCACAATATTGATACATGTTTTTATTTAATCCTTTCTGAGCTTTCGTCTTACATTAGCTATTATCAAAGATGAAAATAGTGTTAGTTGTAATGTGCAGGCTACAGACAAATGATAGTAGTAATCATTTATTTTGTTTGTGTGGAGGATTGGCAAACACGTGCGAGCATGCTGGAAGCGAAAATTGCACTACAGCTTGTAGCGTTTCACATGACTACACGAGAGTGGGGGCGCGAGAAGTATTAAGTATGGAAAGCCATAGGGATAACCAATCGCTTCCATTATATATTATAGGCATTTGAGAATGTGTGTGGTGATTTCATAGTTAATTTTCTTCAGGTTAGATTTTCAACTATTTTATGTATAGGGCTTTGAGTATTTTTAGTTATTGTTTATTGTTTTCGTGTTTAAGTATGGTTGTGGTTTCGACGAGGATTTCACGGAATTGTGTATGTGGCCTGGTATGTTGTTTTAGATGTCTAAAGATGTTGGAATTGTTATTTAAATTGTCAAGCATCATGAGAGTGAGTTTGTAGTGTGACCAACATAAATATTGTTTAATCTGTTGGAGATACTGTGGTGATACCGACCGAGCAAAAGCGATGGACCGGATGTTTGCACTCTCAAGACAAAAAAGCAAATGACCAAAACTAGTTGCAGATGTTCTGGTTAAAAACTAAAAATTAATTAAATATTAAATTTCCAGTTCGCGAGCCTACACGAATTTTATTTATCAGCCAATGGGAAGCCCAGAATCAAATACGGATATGAATTCCCAAATGATCTGCTGCGATCCAAAAAGTTAAAATAAAAAGCAGATACAGAAAGCATCGCCAGACAGACAGACTGACCCACACAGACTGACTCAAGACAGACGAGACAGACGAGAGTAATTAGTATCTCCCTTGATTAAGTCAAGTGGCTTACTATGCTCATTGTCTTCACCTCCCTTCTCCTTCGTCCCTGTCTCAAAACTACTTACTGACCAAAGGAGCTGATACATCAAAGACATTCCTTACTTTCAACACTCCCACATACCTAAGTATTAATTCTCTTTTCAGCATTTTATTGCCTTATCACCATGAACATTTTAATGTTGGTTGGACTCATATTCAAAGGATTACTTTAATTGTAAAAACCTTAATTGATATGTGTATGTATAAAATGTTATTTTTCAGCTCAATTTGCTTTTCTTGATTTATAATCATTTTATGATTTATAGTGGGCTATCTACAATGAGGCCAAATTCCGTTAATCTGCAACAATACACAACTACCCTTCACTAGAACAGACTCTCCACTATAAAGTGGAAAAGAATGGATAACAATATATATATGCACCCTCTTGAAATGATGAAATGAAAAAAAGTAGGTGTAAGAGAAACATAATCAGCAACCTAATTATTTTCGCACAATTACCTTTGACTAGTATTTACCTTTTTAAATTAATCACACACTAATATTCTATAGGTACTTTAGTCTTCCAAACTGCTTCTTGTGAAATTCATTAACAATCATTTTTTCAATTCTTCAGTTGTTATTTCTCTATTGAAAATCACCAGAATGGTTCTTTCTTGATTTCCTTTCTCCCCAAATTATGTATTTGGTGAAGGTTTTTCCTTTGAAAATTGTTTTTGAAGTACTTTTAAAAAATTAAAAATAAATTATTAAATTATTATACATGCCTGATTTTAAATCTGATTCTTTTTTTCAGTTCAGTTCAGTTCTCTACACTTTTCTTTAGATGGAAGTTGGAGTCTAACCACTGCATACAAATATCTATCAAATGCATTCTGTCCATTCAAGTCTATTCAGATCTACTTCAGATTGTATGCAAATTCAATTGAAATGCAGTATTTTCTGAATCTATCTATCTATCTATCTATCTATCTATCTATCTATCTATCTATCTATCTATCCCAGTCTTTGCATATCCATCTTTTTCTGTTTTTTCACTCTTTTTATCTCAGTGTGTATCCAACTTTCTTTCTCTCTCATTCATTTTGTTCTGTTAATATCTATCTATCTATCTATCTATCTATCTATCTATCTATCTATCTACCTATCTATCTATCTATCTATGTCTTTTTATTCTATCTTAGTCTATTTCAGTGGTGGCTTGTATATATTTTTATGCAATATTATTAACAACATTCAATATAATGAGTTTTTTTTTTCTTATTTTTTTCTTTATACTTATACATTACATAGTTCTTAAGCTTAATGTCAGTAGTCATCCCCTTGTTTGTGAAAAATAACAAAAATCCTTGTATGAAACTGTGTGCTTCACAGTTCTAGTAATGAAGAGTTTGGCTGTTATGTGCATGCACACATGACTGAGAAAAAAGCTGAACACTGGTTAGAAAAAGCATTGTTGCTCAAATAGAGCTGACCTTGTTGTTCAATAGGTAGTATTCCTTTTTGATTCAGCCTAGTTGTGCTTAAAAACCATGCACCATATTCTTAAATGTGATAAATTGTAGATGACTATCATACTTTAACCTGTTCCATTTAATTCTTTTTTTTTTTTCAGTTGTTTTATTGCATAGAAAATTTTGATAATTTCACGATGACTTTCTTGAATCTCCAAGAAATAAGTTTTGGGACAGTAAGTGAAATTCAACAGCTTAAGTTTTCACAGTTGTATCTTCAAGAGAAAATTACAGTTAAAAAAAGGGGTCATTCAAACCCTGATATTAAAATATCTCAGCCAAGAATAAGCAACACTAAGAGATATATTTGTAGTCTTAATTCTGAATAGTACAAATGGAAAAGTTGTCTCTGTGGTTGTAAAATGAAAAATACCATGTTTTGTTTTGTTTTGTTTGTTGTTTGAAGGTAATATAAAATGGGTAAAAGACTGTTTTAGAAATATAAACAAAACAAAACAAAACAAAATGTCTTTGGTGAAAAAGATAATTTATAAGTCCAGGGGTATTTAGAGGATAAATAAATTTTGCATCAAAATTAGATCCAGGTTGAAAAATCACTTCAAACCCAGTACGGTTTTCACAGGGTGTTTTCTAAGACCATTCAATATGAGATACTTGATTGCCTGCTACAAATATATGATGAAGAGATAAGGAAAGAAGCTTTGTTTGTGGCCATCATGGCTGATAACACAAGAGATCTTTTGGAACACTCATTGTACATGTTGAATGAAGAAATATTTTAACATTTTTGGTTATTCTCTATTCCAGAAAATCAAACTGCAGATGGCATATCAAAGTATATTCTAGAACAACTAGATATAATCCTTCAAGGAAATAAACAAAAACTGATAGCACAGACATGGGGCAAATGTCATAATTTATTGATTTTAAGAGCACTAATTTCTTGAAATTCATTTGATAGGAAATGGAGGTATAATCTGATGAAAAAGTTCGAACAAAAACAAGAAATTATCATCATTGTAAAATTCCTGTTGCTTCTGTTTGATCCACATAAAGGTTGCAAATTTTCATGAACTCTGTTCACGGTTCATATGTTAAAGTTCCTCCTTGTACAGATGGATGTCATTTCCAAAATTGCTATTTTAGAAACCAAAAACTCAAAGACACTCATAGCAGAAGCAAATAAAGTGTGTGACTGCATATATATTGATATAATAGACATATATTCTTCCACTAAACACTTAGCTACTAAATTGTTCAACAAGAAAAGCTTTACCAGTTTTAAGAATAAACAGCCTACAGAAGAGATAGTACTGAGCATTGAAGCATATTCAATGATTGACAAAGAAAAGCATGAAACTAAAAGTATTCTATTGTAGATCTGATATGCATAAATATTACAAATTAATTGAGTTGCTGTATTTTATCTAGATGACGTTCTTAGTGAAATTCTTCTTCTTCTTCTTCTTCTTCTTCTTCTTCTTCTTCTTCTTGTGCCATGTCCCTTCAGGACATAGGTAATCATGAACTTTCACTTGTCTGTGTCTCTTGGTGATCTCAAAATACTTCTTGGTATCTCTCCCAAACCCACACCACCATCCATTTGCTCAGGCCTATCAAATATGTATCACACTGCTTTCTCCTGTCTCTCTTTCTTTCTTTCTTTCTTTCTTTCTTTCTTTCTTTCTTTCCATTCTTTGAGTATTAGGCTCTCCAGGCCTTCTTTCCTCATTATGTATCCTATGAAACTCAGTTGTCTCTTCCTGATGTTAATTATGAGTTTTCTTTTCGTTTCAAGGCTCTCCTTCATCCTTGAAGAGATCATCCAACATTCGCTGTCATACAGAAGGACAGTTATTACATTACTTCTTTGTTTCTAATGAGATTTTCCTGTCTCTCAGTACACTGATTAGCTTTTGAAATGTGTCCTTCGACATACCAATGCATCTTTGGATCTCAGTGTCACACTTTCCATCCTCTGTCAGAACACTTCCCAGGTATTTAAAATTTCTTTACTTGTTTTATTTTAGTTTCTCCAACCTGTAGTTGGCATTTTGGGGCCTTCTTTTTGTTGGTGACCATACATTCAGTTTTCTTGAAGTTTATGCATAGTCCTTTCGTCTCACTTTCTCCTGCTACCTTTTGTAGGAGGTCCTGATTTTCCTTTCTGTGCTTGCTATCAACACTGTGTCATCCGTGTATCTTATATTGTTGAAATTGTGGCCGCCAATGATAAAAATAATGACTCCATGACTCCATCAGAGCCAGACAGCTGCTTTTCAACCCTGAAAAGAATAAAAACAACTCTAAGGAGCACTATGAATCCTGAAAGACTAAAGGCACTTGCAGTGCTTTCGATGGAGAAAAATTTCTTTAACAGTCATTGAGGACCAAGGAGAAAATTAACCTTTTTACTCAAAGTAAAACAAGAATGGATTTCATTTTTAAATGAATCTTGAACCGTAACAATTTATAAGTAAGTAAAAAACAATGTTTTCATTTAAGATTTTACTAAATTTGGGTATAAATTTTGTTTCTCTGTGTTTGTTTCATTTTACATAATATTGAAACAATGGCTAAAATTCTTTTGGAGCACCCTCACTAATTTTAGCCACTGTTTTACTCACATCTTTTTTAGTCTATTCTATCTATCTCAGTTTGTTAGTATCTATTTATCTACCTCAATCTATTAATATCTATCTATCTGAATTTATAAAATCTATCTATCTATCTAGTACTTTTATTTCTTTCTCAGTCTGTTAACATTCATCTATCTATCTCTTCATTCTATCTTAGTTTATTCACATCTATCTATCTATCCATGGTCACCTTGGCATGATGTAATGGTTAGCAAGCTTGTATTGCTAGAACTTATTACAACTGAGTAGTGAAATTGATCCTCACTGGGTACCTTAGAGAAGCAACTATCTCATCTTTTCTCATATTTTCATCTTTTCTATCTCAGTCTGTCAGCATCTATTTATCTGTCTCAGTCTTTTAATTCTCTCTTCATTAGATTGGAAACAAAGTTCTCACACAATCTATAATTTAAACTATATACAAAGTAGTGTGGAAATTTTGTTTACAACCCAATTTCTATCTATCTATCTATCTATCTATCTATCTATCTATCTATCTCAGACTTTTTATTCTCTATATCTCAGTTTATTAATATCTATCTATCTATCTATCTATCTATCTATCTATCTATCTATCTCGGACCTTTTAATCTCTATATCTCAGTTTATTAATATCTATCTATCTATCTATCTATCTATCTATCTATCTATCTATCTATCCTACCTTACTCACTGATATTGCATTTTATATCTTTCTTTATATCCCACTCAAATTAAACCTTTCTCATAACCTTTGTACATATGTATGCAACTTGAAATTGCTTATACAATATCTCCCATTTCTGCCTTATGCAGTCTCTTCTGGGTTATCCATTTAAGTATAGATTTCTACCTTTGTTGAGATAAATTTTTACTTCATTTTTTTTTGTTTATCTAACAATTTTTTCTTGCTTTCATTAGCATATTTTGCATGTGATTGTAATAAACCACTTTTTCATACACGCACATACATACATACATACATACACAGATACACAGATACACACACATACACAGGTACAGATATTGCTTTTTATGTAAGATTCTCATCAACATTTCTTTTGTTTGTCTCCATCTTTGACCGTCTTACTCTCCTGAATCGCTTGCCTTAGAAACAGCCACAAGATGTGTCATAAAACAAATACAATTGCATCATTCTCAAATCTGTAGCCGTGTTTGTGGCTTTCATTTCCCCTAAGTGTCTACCTAAGTAGTGCTTATGCTTTATTTAGGCTTGCCTATCAAATATCAATGCTTCCAATTAAACTGCGATTTAGAGACACATTGTGTCTTCTCAGAACCTTACAAAGCAAACAATTTTAAAGAACAAAAGACATGATTTTTTTTCTTTAGAGAAAAAAATCAAGTGCATTTTTTCTTTCTGAGCTTCTAATGATAAGAAATAAACAGGTCTGAGTTTTTTTTATTGGAAGAACATTAAAACTGTAGATTTATTCTAAAGTGAGACAGATGCTGCAAAAAAAACATCAGATTATGGAAAATGTTTGTGAATCATAGAGACAAAAATAAATGATTGTTTTTTGTCTTACAATCATCATCATCATCATCATCATCATCATCATCATCATTTAACAACTGTTTCCATGCTAGCATTGTTTGGACGGGGTTTTCTTGATGGTTCTTTTCCAGGTCACCCTCTTTTACATAAGGCCTGGCAATAATCTCAACTTCCTTAAATTGTCACTGATAAGCTGGGTCCATGTTTTACATGGTCTACCTGTCCCCCTTTGGCCATCAACCTCAATAAATCTACAATAGCTGACTGGGTTTTCTATATCCATTCTCTCAACATGCTCAAACCATCTAAGTTTTGCTTGATGCATGACATCTGTTATGTTGGCAATACCCAACCTGTTTCTTTACTCCTCGATTGATATTCTATCCCTAAGTCTGACATTGCACATCCACTGTACTATATGCATGTTGGTTCGAGCAATTCTGCTTGTATCAATTTACTTAGGTGGACAGGTTTCACTATCATATAGAATAACACTTCTAATGCAAGATGAATATAGCTTTCCTTTCATCCTATGTGAAAATACTTGAGATGTTAGAAGATTACCAATTGAAAAAGGGATAGAGTTTTTAATTGATGCAGAATAGATATGACTGACCAAATGAGATATCACAAATTTATATTTCCTTTTAAAATAAAAAAAAGATTTGGTTTGCTGTCAATATAAATTACTACATCATATTTGGCTCCCTGTTCTACCATTTCAAAGTAATAATAATTATTGGTAATGAGATAGAGTACAGGAAAGATTAAATTCATGACTTTGCCAAGGCTAGCAGCAGCATCATCATCAATGTCTAATGTCCATTTCCATGCTAGTATGGGTTAGACAAGGTTTTCTTGATGTCTCCGTAATTAAACCATCATGAAATATTGGAGTGAGTTCTACAGCTGAATGCCTCTACTAACACCAACCAGTTTAGGAGACTGAAAACTTAGTGGTTTTATTGAGACATCATCGCTAGGAAGATTACCTATCAAGGTTAGAGAGTTCAGCCTACCCTATTCAACACAGGGTTGGTGTAGAGATTTTTATTACAGAGATTTCCTTCTCTTAGATAAGTTGCTATCCAAAGCTAAAGACTCTTACCCAGCCTAACTTTTTCTCTTTCTCTTAAATGACCCCAGTTTGGAGGTTAACTATTTGCCCATAGCTAGGACCCTAACAGGTGCTAAATTTGGGTGGACCTGGGAAAAACAGCAATCAAGAGTTAGTATTACATTCCTCTAAACCTTACAATCAGAAGCATTGCTGCCAGATGTAGTCTATCGTCACACCCAAAACAAGTGCAATATAATCAACAACAGAAAAATTTTTACTTGCATCATGAATGTAATTAATTCCATTGCTTCCTATTTAGTTCACAAATCTAATAAATGCTGTTGCTTTTATTAAAGTAAATAAAAACAGCTACAACCCCTAAAGTTTAAATGCAACGTTGATTGCTATCTTCTCTCTTTGAATTCTGACCATCTTTTATCCTTTCTTCAAGACACTCATTCACTTTTTTTTTTGTTGTTGTTGTTTTTTCTCTCACTGTAATTCTTTGTGCACTGTTGGTGGTTTGGCCTTGTTTGGGGTGAAATGATTAAAAAAAATTCATGATTTTCAGTAACTTAATCTGTTTAAGCAATTGGCCAGAAATTGAAGAAGATATTTAAACTTAAGTTAAAATATATATTTTTAATTAATTTATTAATGTAACATCTATGCTGTATGATTTATTTTACTAAATCTTCTGTATACAAAAGAAAAACAAAACATTTTATATATTTTAAACATAATTTTAATCATCATCATGTTGATCGCAAATTTCTGTGGCTTGATTTTCTTTTTGAAGAATTTCAGTCATTGTGAGATATGTTCACTGAGATTCAATCAACGAAGTCAAACAAATACATTTCATCATTAATTCATCATAAAGTTGCTTTATTCTTTTTAATTGTGCAGCCGCTCTCCCACTGATACAATGTTGCAAACCTGTCACTATTCTATCACTTATTTCCATGGTAAATGTTTGGATGATGCAATTGCGATTGATCTCTTCAAGTAATCAATGTGTGGTTGTTAACAGAAGAGACAGCCCAACATGCATATTACAAAGTGGGGTTACCAAAATCAAACAAGTACAACAACTCAAACATCTGAGAAGAGTTTTAACAGAGGACATAAAGTACAACACTTGGCTATCCCAAAGGCACTTTGGGATAGCCAAAAATGCTTTTCAAAAGCTAATCAAAGTATTAAGAAACCAAAACATTTCATTAGAAGCGAAAAGGAGTATTGAACGGTCATGTAATATGTGATTTGTGTTGTAATGGATATTGGCTTGGAATGAAAAGTTAAAGAGCCAAATTCAAATTCCAGTCAAAATCATTGCATTTCTTTACACACAAATATCCTTGGGAAAGGTATTAATCCATCTCTTCTTCCTTCAGCTATGGGTTGAATAGAAAAGATTGGGTTTTATAGACTTAGTTGGCAACTAGTCTACTGCAGAAAGAAATGACAACCTACTGCAAAAAAATCTTCTTCCTAGTCAGTCATGTCTCTTTTGAGATATGATCACCCAAACGTGTATCACATATAGCAATTAACTAACTGATGTAATATCACTCCCTCTATACAGGGGGATAAAAAATCAGGTATACAGTAAGTAAAAACAAAACTTGAGCACAATTTTTTTGTATTGATTAATGTGATAATAAAATTAGTATACTCCATCTTCCCTCTCAATCGTAACTATCTCAGTCAGTCAGTTAAGTGCCATACATGATACACACTTGGGTAATCATGTCTTGAAAGAGACATGACTGACTGGGAAAAAGATTTTTCCTCAGTAGGTTGCCATTGCTTTTTGCAGCAGACTGGTCACCAACCAAGGATGTAGAAACCTATCTGTCTTGCTATTTAACCCATAGCTGGAGGGAAAAAATAGATTAATATCTTTCCCAAAGATATTCGTGCGTAAGGGAATGCAAAAAATTTGCCAGGAATTCAAACTTGGCTTTCCAGTCAAAATGTGCTTTTGTGGTGCAGTGGATATCAGCTAAGGACAAGAAATCAGAGAGCCAAGTTTGAATTCCATTCAAATTTGTTGTATTCACTTATGCACAAATACTTTTAGGAAAAATATTAATCTGCGACTTCTCCCTCCAGCTATGAGTTAAATAACTGGCCAGATTGGATTCAATAGCTTTGGTTGACAACCAGTCTACTGCAGAAAGTAATGACAACCTACTGCAAGAAAATTTTCTGCCCAGTCATGATTCTTTTGAGACATGATTGCCCAAAAGTGTATTATGTATGGCACTTAACTGACTGTAACTATCTATAATACTAATAACGTTTTTCAGCACTAAAATCTAATAAAACTTCATAAGTTTCTACTTGTTATTTTTATCATATTACAATTATACAAACATATAAATAATAACATATCAATAATAAACATATCAATCCCTGAAATGTTCAAACTGTTTGCTTCCGTCATTTACACACTCCTTTAGGTGCAAAACATCATTGTTTATTAAAAGATAAATGTATTATAATAAAAAATTATGAAAATAAAAATATTAAAAATCTTTTGAATGAATCCAAGAACCACTACATGGGAAGTGTTCTAACAGAATGCAGAAAGTGCAATATTGAGATTAGAAGGTATAGTCAAGGATGCATTCCAGAAGCTGAGTAGAGTATTGAGAGACAGGAAAATCTTGCTGGAAACAAAGAAGAAAGTACTGGATTGCTATATGATATCTATTTTTCAATATGGCAGTGAATACTGGACAAGCTTTTTAAAGATGAGGGAAATCTGGTTCTACAGAAAGATACTGAGGATACCATGGACCAAACATGGGAGCAACAATGAGGTTTTGGAGAGGATGGAAATGAAAAAGAAAATATTTAACATCAGGAAAAGACAGCTGATGTTTCTGGGACATGTAATGAAAAACAAGGGCTTGGAGAATCTGATACTCACAAGTCAGATAGAGGGAAAGAAACGGGGAAATTAATGCATAACATACTTGATGGGCTTGAGCAAATGGATGGCAGAGTGGGATTTGGGAGGGGTAACAGGTAAAGTGTGTTAAGAGCCACTATGGATAGAAAGATGTGGAAGGCCATGATCACCAACATCTTGAAGGGACACAGCACATAGAAGAAGAAGAACCACTCCTATAATACAGGTAATACTGAGTGTATACCTACTTTTTCAGCCTTCTCTATGGTAGTGAATACTAAGACAGTCTTCTTGCAGATGACTTGAAACAATAGAAAAAGACTTGAGGTGGCGGGAACGTCTCTTCATTCTGAGGGTACCGGGTTGGCAGTTTCCTGGTTGCTGCTTCTGACTGGTAGTTAGGAGCCCGAACTCTTGTGTAGCGTCTTAAGAGGCTGCTCTGATCAACAGTTGAATAATATCGGGGTTCCTGTAGTGCCATTTTGCGCATGGACAGGCGTCCCTGCATGAATTTCCGATGAGCAACCCCGAGGCCACATTATGCTGCAGGCGGCACCATTCACCATCCTTCACCTGCTGCAATTAACAACCATTTGACCCTACTCTAGACCTCTCTCTATCCACAACTATAACTAGCATGAAATTAAACAAACAAAACAGCAAGACTAAACCAGCTAGTCATAAATTGCCCAAACCTATCTGCGTTTCCTTCACAAACATACGAGGTATTCGCAGTAACTTTAATAGTGTAAAATCATTCCTTGTAACTAACTCACCCGATATCTTAGCTATATGTGAGACTAACCTTGACCCTTCTATCCCCTCTTTGGAGCTGTTTGTTCCTGGTTACCTTCCCCTCTTCAGGAAGTTCTCCAATGTCCATATGCATGGGCTTGGTGTATATGTCAGTGAACAACTCCCCCTAGCCAGGGTCACATCTCTTGAATCCCTGGATCATTCCTTCATGTGCTTCCGTCTCTCACTTCTAAGCTTGGTTAGCTATCTCTTCTTCCTCTACCGCTCCCCCTCCTCCTCTGACTGTACTGTACTTGATTGCATCTCTACTAATATCGACAGGGCCATTTCTTCTCACCCATCTGCCCATATATTTGTGTTTGGCGATTTTAACGCCCACCACACCAAGTGGCTTGAAAACTCAGCCACCGACCTTGCTGGGATCCGCACCATGTATTTTTCAATAACTCAAGCTCTAACGCAAGTGGTGGACTTCCCCAAGCGTTTCTCTAATAACCCTAACGGAAGGGACTCTTTACTCGATCTTTGCTTTACCTCCATCCCAGACTCCTGCACTACCAGGCAACTCTGCCCCCTCGGAAACTCTGACCACACCGTAGTCTCCATCAACATCTCAATCCGCACTAACTCTATCCAAGAAAACTAGACCAGCAGAATATCATACTGCTACCAGAGAGCAGACTGGGACTCATTCCGAGACTTCCTCTGCGACGTCACCTGGAACAACGTCTTCCATCTTCCTGTCAAAGACTGTGCCTCCGAGGTCTCCTCTTGGGTTAAGGCTGGCATCGATGCTTTTATCCCGGCCAGGAAATTCCAACTAAAATCAAATTCGTCCCCCTGGTTCTCACCCGCTTGCTCAGCCGCCATTGCCCACCGGAACCATTTCTTCTGGCTCTATCGAAGCTGCTTGTCGAACCAAAACAGGCGCCTTTTTGCCTCAGCACGGAACAAGTGTAAAAAAGTACTGAACGAAGCTAAGAGGGCGTTTGCTACCAGAATGAGGCAACGCATAGCATCCTCTAAGTTTGGCTCCAAAGATTACTGGCGTCTCTGAAAAAGCGTGCTCAACAAGAACAAGACTTCAATACCCCCACTAATCAATGAGTTTGAAGTTCTCACCTACCCAGCGGACAAGGCTGAATGCTTTGCCCGTAGATACTCCACCAATTCAACACTGGACTCATTAGGAATACCTACACCTGACTTCCCACCCAGAACTAAGGTTCAACTAAATAGCGTCCACATTACACCCTCGCTGGTCGCCAAGATAATTGCACAACTTGACCCACACAAAGCAAGCGGCGGTGACAGAATCCCAGTCATAGTTCTGAAGAAATGTGCCCCAGAACTCTCCTCTGTCCTCTCTAAACTCTATAACCTCTTCCTATCTGCTTCCTGTTTTCCTGCCTGTTAGAAGTCCTCCTGTGTAGTTACTATATTTAAGAATTCTGGCGAACCCTCAGACCCCACCAGTTACCGTCCTATTAATTTCCTTCCGATCTTTGGCAAAGTTTTCGAAGCCATTATCAACACCAAGGTGATTCAGCATCTCAAGGCCAACAGGCTTCTCTCTGACAAACAGTATGGGTTTCGCTTCACCAGGTCTACTGCTGATATGCTAACGACCATTACCGAGTACATATACCGGGCACTTGACAAGAATGACAAAGCCCGAATCGTTGCCTTGGATATCTCCAAAGCGTTCGACAGGGTCTAGCATGCTGGCCTCTTGTGCAAACTGTGGAGCTACGGGATAACTGGACATCTGTTTGACCTCATCCAGTCATTCCTCTCTAACTGCACATTGAAGGTGATATTAAATGGGCATGCCTCCCAAAACTACCATACGAACACGGGCGTCCATCAAGGTTCTATCCCAGGTCCCACGCTCTTTCTGATCTACATTAATGATCTCCTCGACGCCATTAGATCCCAAGTTGGCATGTATGCCGATGACACAACAATCTACTCTCGCATCGATCAAAAACCAGGTGTGGATGACAAAGTGAACCTCGCTGCCGTACTTGAAAAGGACCTCCAATCCGTAGTAGCCTGGGGTAGGAAATGGCTAGTAAATTTCAATGCCTCTAAAATGAAGCTGTTATCAACTAACCACCATAGACAATCACATCTACCTCCCATTAGCATGGGACAGGCTAGCCTCCCAGAGAGTAAAATACTACGCCTCCTTGGCCTTACACTTTCGGCGGACCTCAAATGGAATGACTATATCAAATCTACTGCCAAATCTGCTGCTATAAAAGTCAGCTCTCTGTGCAGGGCCCGGAAGTTTTTCCCACCTGAATCTATTCTGCACATATACAAATCTACCATCCGCCCATGTATTGAATATTGCTGCCATATCTGGTCGGATGCCCCTGCTGCTCTCCTTGGGCTACTTGACAAAATACAAAGGAGGATCTGTAACGTGGTTGATACTGACTTGGCAGACCAGCTGCAACCACTCTCTCACCGGCATGATGTGGCTTCCCTGTGCCTCTTCTACAAGTACTTTCATGGCTTCTGCTCCGATGAGCTTAGATCACTGGTGCCGCCTAAGCACGAATTTACACGAGATACTAGATTAGCAAGTAGGTCCCACCCTTTTACAGTTAAACAAATAAGATGTAACCGTAAATTCTACTCCAACAGTTTCTTTTCTCGCGCTTCCCGCCTGTGGAACTCCCTTCCACAAGTCTGCTTTCCTGACAGCTACAATCTCCAGGTGTTTAAATGTAGGGTCAATAGACACCTCCTATCACACTAACTCCCAATTATTCTCAGAACACTCTCATTTACCCAACCCTCATTCTCGGTATCCTTACCCGCCTATCACCCACCCTCTGACATTTCCTATATTTAACCTTTCTCCACTCTATGTAGCCCCCTGCGCAGTAGTGGCAGTGTTATGCCTTGCTCGGGGTGAAACACTTATAAAAAAAAAAAAAATAGAAAAACACTTGAGGCAATAGAAATGTGGTTCCACAGAAGGATGCTGAGAATATCATGGATACGACAAAGCTTTAAAGAAAAAAAAACAGAGAGGACATGTATACTTAGAATCAAAAAGGCAATGTTGAAATTTCTAATGTACATAATGAAGAAAGAAGGCTTAGAAAGTTTGATACTCATAGAAAGAGTAAACATATACAGTGAGCTTGAGTAAATGGATGGTGAAATAATGTTTAGGAGAGATAAAAAAAATATCAAATTTCTTTAGTTCCACCAATTCAGACTTTGACAAAGATACTGAGTATATGATGTGGTCTTCATCATACGAACCCTGATCTACATATAATATTCTACAAACCTCTAGAGTTTACTTTGTATCAGCAATTATATGAGCCTCTAAGTCATTTGGCAGTGAACTCTATCTTTTATAAGTATTAAAAGTACACCACAAAGATTTGTTAGAGATGTTCAGCAACTTCGATATATTCAGGAAATATATGAGAATAATCAAGAATCTATACTGGCAGCAAACCATCTGTATCCAGACAAGAAATGAATTCAGCAAAAATAGAAAGGGGTGTAAGACAAGGATGTGTCTTCTCACCAGATCTATTCAACTTGTACAGTGGAACAGTTTCATGAGAGCTAGAAGTTCTGCCAGGATTCGTCATTCTCAACAATATAAGATTTGCAGATAACACAGTGCTCATAGCAGACACGGAAAAGAAAATACAGGACTTCCTACAAAAGATAGGAAAGCAAGAAGAAAGGGCTAAACATAAACTTCAAGAAAACTGAATTCATGGTCATCAGCAATAAGAGGACCATAAAATGCCAACTACAAGTCAAGGATAGTAAAATTAAACAGGTGCAGAAATTTAAATACCTGGGAAGTGTTCTAACAGAGGATGAATAGTGCGGTACTGAGATTCAGAGGCATATTGGCATTGCCAAATATGCATTTCAAAAGCTAAGCAGAGTACTGAAAGACAGGAAGATTTTGTTGGAAACAAAGAAAAGAGTACTGGACTCTTATGTCACATCTGTTCTCCTATATGGCAACTAATGTTGGACAGTTTCCTCAAAGATGAAGAAGAGACTCAAAGCAACAGAAATGTGGTTCTACAGAAAGATACTGAGGATATTATGGACCAAACATGTGCGCAATGATAAGGTTTTGGAGAGAATGGAAATGAAAAGGAAACTTATTTCACATCAACAATAGACAGCTGAGGTTTCTGAGACGTAATGAGGAAGGAGAGCTTGGTGAATCTAATACTCACAGGACTAGTAGAGAGAAAGAGAGACAGGGAAGCAGTGCAAGATATACTTGATGGGCTTGAGCAAGTAGATAATGGAACAAGGTTTGGGAGAGATACCAAGAGGAAAAGTGTTAAAAGCTACAATTGATGGGAGCAAGGGGAAGTCCATGATCACTTACGTCCTGAAAAAAGAAAGAAGAAGTTAAATTCTAAAATTGGATTTGTCCAGCAAATGAAAACAGAAAACATTGATAATAGAAAGGAACTTTTCAAATGTTATGTTAAAACAAAAGTGTTAAAGGACATTACTTCCAAAATAAAAGGTTCTCTAAGAAAGAAAGTTATATTTATTAGCATTTCAGTATAGAATAAATCATAGATTTTACAAGTACTTAGCAACAGTGGTGTAGAGTGGATTTTGAGTGCCTAGAGCAATTTAAATTATTGCACCTTCTACTTAGCCAGGAGCTGTTATAAATTCTAGTTTTGTATGCATTTTCGCAAACTAATTATTTTTTTGCATATCCTAAAAATTTTCAACCTGGATTCTCTGGCTCTATCTAAGCCATTGCTTGATACTTAAGCATTTTGCATTAATTAATTCATAATATTTATTGCCCTTCAATATAATCATTTGTAAAATAACCAAGCTGACTGTTGGGTGCAATTTGGATAGGAATTATAGTTGTTATTTATACACTGTGGATATCAGGAACCTTATAAGTATTGGACTGTCTGGGAAGAAATGAAGCCCACCAAATTAGCCAGTGAATTGATTATCTTAAGAGCTATTGTAACCCAGGCAGAACTTTGTCTTAATAATAGTAATACTGATAATCTTTTTAAAATAAACACCAGAAAAAAGGGAGATAAATCATGTTCATAATTCACTGAAAAAAAAACTTTTTCTTTAATAAGGTATTAAAAATAGCTAACTGACTACAAATATATTTATATTAGCAATAGTTAATCATTTTTCTAATTATAGCTAAAGAATATTTTTATGTATTTGAAATTATGGACTGGAGCTTGTTTGTATATCCTAACAATAAATGTAATTTTGTCACTATTGTTAAGGCAGATAAGTATGAAAACATTTCATGTCTTCCGAATAATGATTTGCTTCTGAATGTCATCAATTTTCCTTAATCTTTAGCACTTTGGAGGTAACTTCATTCACTAAGAAAAACATTTGGCTGACCACTGCAGATAATTACTAAATGATAGGGTTTGAATTTTGTAGTTGTTTTGTCATGTCCTGCTATGGCAACACTAAAAATGACCTTGACTGTATTTGGGAGGCAGACTTAAAGGAGGTAATCAGTCAGTTAAGTGCCATATGTGATACACGCTTGGGCGATCATGTCTCTTTTGAGACATGACTGACTGGGCAGAAGATTATCCTGCAGTAGGTTGCCATTGCTTTCTGCGGTAAACTAGTTGCCGACCAAGGCTATAGAACCCAATCTGTCCTGTTATTTAACCCATAACTGGAGGGAATAGACGGATTAATATCTTTCCCAAGGGTATTTGCGCGTAAGTGAATGCAATGAATTCAACTGGAATTCGAACTCGGTCCCCCGATTTCTCGTTCCGAGCTGATATCCAATGCTCCACAATGCACATCCTTTATATATATAGTCATCCGCATACAGGTCTGTTTCGCTGTATTACAGCTCATCAGTACTGCTTAGACTCCGTTCGCTTCTTAACCTAGAATCGAAACCCGACCGAATCGGTGACAGTCGGTGATTCTACCCCTAGGCCACGAAAAAGGAGGTAATACATATGAATAATTTGCCTACGAAAATTGGGTTTGATATGAATGTAAATTACTATATCTTTTTTATCTCTCTCTTCTATGATTACAAACTAATAATGATAATTTGTAATGGGGTAGACTACAGGAAAGATTGGTTTCATGCCTTTGCTAAGGCTAGCAGCATGAGTGTGATATAATCAACAATACAAAAAAGTTTTACTTGTTTCTTTTTGGGTTTTTTTACAGTAAGGTTCACTCTGCACAAGGCCTGGGAGCCACTCAAAGTAGATGGTGATGTTAAGAGTAGTTTATATGAATAAGAGAGGAAAATAACAGTTAACTCAAGACCAGAACAGATTAAGAAGATTGTAGTGATTGTGGAAACAACCTACTGGGAATATGTTTTTATGGTAAACTGATAACCCTTCAGCTATTTTAAGCAGATAATAACCCTTTTGTACATTACATAAAAAATTAATATTTGCATTGGAGTTTAAATTGGTTAACAACAGAAAATGCAGGGCTAAAAGTGAGGGATATAAACAGAATTAATGGTATATAGTGCACAGTGACAACACTTCTTGAATTCTTAAAATATATTACTAGCAGTATAGTCTGGCATTGCTCGGGTGTAATGAAAGCTTTAAAACTAATCCATGTTCCTGGAGCTCAGACTTTTTGGACGTTGGCATGAAAGACTAAAAAGCAATAGTTGTTTCCAGTTAAAGTGAAACTGTAGACTGAAAAATGAATGGATGTAAGTCAAATTTTGATTTCCTGGTATCAATATCAAATTTTCTGCACTATTGTAAGAACTGCAACCTTGAAACTTCTGAATATTGTTTTTTATGTCTTTGTCTATGAGTGTATCAAATTTGATTAAAATCTGACCACTCCTTCTATAACCTGATTTTTTGATTATCGATTTTCGATATTTATCGGAGGTACCGCGACACAAAACCTAGCTAAGAATACTCGCAGACGGTTATAGTACAACTGTGTAAAATTTCAAGAAAATTGGTTCAGCCGTTTCGGAGTCTATAGGTAATGGACACACACACACACACACACACACACACACACACACACACACACACACACACACACATACACACGCACACAGACACACACACACAGACACACACACACACACACAAAGTTCCATTTATAAATAAGTTTAGATTTAGATTAGATTTAGATTACATAAAGTATAAATAAAACCAACAGCATTTGTCATTTAAAGCTGACTGACACTTTCAAAGAAAAGAATTAAAAAAATAACATGATTAAAAGATGATATCCTGAAAGAAAACTAAATAAGATTGTGCATTTTAGCTGGCCTCTAAAGGAAACCCAAAGTTAAAACAATATAAATCATTTTCTATACAGTATATTAATTCAGGTATTTTAATTTGTTTTCTTTTACAAATTCATCAAATTAAATTATTCTTTCCAGAATTCTGAATATCAAGAAGTGGTACTGGGTGCCAATCATTTTACTTGCATCTTTAGTATTGGATTGTATATAAGAGTTTCACTTGAGGTTGGGTGTGAATTTGAGGCACAATATTTTCTTAAGGCATGGTGCCTCCTGCAGGGAACATCCATTCATCTTGACTGGCAGTAGTTCAGGATCTGATCACCAGCAATGAAATGGTAATTTTCTAAGCGTGGCTTAGCTATGGCATAAGGCTGAAAGTATGGGGCACCCAGTGAGGATCAAACTTTCTACTCAGTAGTAATTATTCTACTGAGACAGGCTTGCTAACCATTACACCATGTCATGCCCAAAGTAATTTTCTAAGCACAGCTTAGATGTGGTACAAAGCAAAAAATATGAGGCACCCAGTGAGAATCAAATTCACTACTTAATTGAATTGATTCTAGTGAGAAAGTTTGTAAAGCAGTGAGGGAAAGTTTGTAAAGCAGTGGTATCACAAATATAATTTCTTTCATTCCTCCCTAATCAGTTCACAAATCTAATAAATGCTGTTGCTTTTATTAGTAAATCAAAAAGACATGAAAATCATGATTTTTCTAGTCCATAACTGAATCAGTTTAAGCAATTGGCCAGAAATTGAAGAAGGTATTTAAAGTTGAGCTGGAATTTCTAATTTAGTCAGTTAAGTGCCATACGTGAAACACGCTTGGGCGATCATGTCTCGAAAGAGACATGACTGACTGGGTAGAAGATTATCTCGCAGTAGTTTGCCATTGCTTTCTGCGGTAGACTGGCTGCCAGCAAAGGCTATAGAACCCAATTTGTCCTGTTATTTAAGCCATAACTGGAAGGAAGAGACAGATTAATACCTTTCCCAAGTGTATTTGCACGTAAGTGAATGCAATGAATTCAGCTGGAATTCGAACTCGACTCCCCGATTTCTCGTTCCGAGCCAATATCCACTGCACCGCAATGCACATAAATTACTTGATTAATATAACTTCTTTAAAAAAAACTGTCCTGAGTATGACATTAAAATGGATAGTAGTCTTTAGCTTTAAACAGCAACTTGTCTGTGAGAAGTTTGTTTGCTTGTTTGTTTTGTTTTACAGCATATCAACCTCAATGGGTTATTTAATGCTGATAAAACTTTTAGGATGAGTTCTTAGTATTGTTGGTAATATTTTTTTCCTTCAAAAATGTATTGCTTGTAATATATTTTTCTTTATAAATGTATTCCTGGAATTTTTACCATAAAAGTCTATTTTTATACTTTCATAGTGTTTTGACCCAGTTTGGAGGTTAACTACTTGCTCATAGCTGGGACCCTAGTAGGTGCTACTACCCTGGGGCAGGATGGATCTGGGAACAACAACAATTAAGGGGAGGTTCCATGCTCCTCTCAACCTTTCAATCAGATGCATTGTTGCTAGATGCAGTTCATTGTCATACCAAGGATCATCTCTGATAAGGAAATCTCTGAAATAAAAACCTCTACACCTACTCTGTGTAGAAAAGGGGAGGCTGAACTCTCTACCCTTGGTAGGTAATCTTTTTAGAGATGGTGTCTAGATAAAAACACTGAGTTTCCAGTCTTCTAAACTGGTTCATGTTAATAAGGGCATAAAGTTGTA
Source organism: Ascarosepion bandense (assembly GCA_037127315.1). Taxonomy (NCBI): domain Eukaryota; kingdom Metazoa; phylum Mollusca; class Cephalopoda; order Sepiida; family Sepiidae; genus Ascarosepion; species Ascarosepion bandense. The sequence goes on along the minus strand of JBBBDQ010000504.1, from coordinate 2,079,608 downwards.
AAACTTGCTCTAATATTTCATGATGGTTCAATTACATATGATAGGTAGACCATGTAAAACATGGACCCAGCTTATCAAAGATGATTTAAGGAAGCTCAGATTACAGCCAGGCCTTACTCAAAATCGGGCAGCCTGGAAAAGAGCCATCAAGGAAATCCTGTCCAGCCAATGCTATCATGGAAACAGACTTTATATGTTACTACTGCTGATGATGATGATAGTGGTGGTGGTGGTGGTTATATGAACTTGAGTAAATAGATGGTGAAGTATGTTTTAGGAGAGATAGCAAAAAGATAAAATTTATTAAGCTCTACAAAGGACAGGAAATTGTGGAGAGTCATGATCACCTATGTCTTGAAGAGACATGGCATATAGAAGATTAATGACTGCAAGGTTTAACCTGAAAGGCAAGCTAAGGACATTTCATTGCTTTTGCATGACATGCCTGTTTATGAAGCTAATGAATTGTTTTGTCATTATCCTCTGGTTATCATGAAATTTTATTATTACCGTTAATATTATCATCTTTATTGTTGTTGCTGTTCTTGTATTTAAAAAAAAAAGTAAAACCAGAAAAAAAAAGGTATTGACAACTAGAAAGTAACCAAGAAAAGGAAATCTGCCAGCCAGTAATTATCTGTCAACTGATATAAAGATTCCTGATATTTTCAAGGCTTCATAGATAGCAATGCTTGCTTAATGAATTATGAAAAAGAAAATGTGTTAAGAAGCAATGAAGCTATCAACCATATTTATAAATTACAGGAGCTGTAGGTCGGAATCACTGACGTGTAGAGAACCAATGGCACGAATGAAACCTTGCAAAGTCACTTACATGCCTAAAAAGAAAGATACGAATGAGTGATAATAAACTACACTTGGCAGTTTCCTTTCTTTCCTTTTTTTAATCTGCCTTTTAAAAAAGGAGAAAGAATTCTTTTCTAGATAACACTAGAAGTAAAAAAAAAAACTACTATATTATCATACACAGTTTGACATTATGAAATCCCTTCACAACATGTTTTTATGGTAAACTGATAACCCTTCAGCTATTTTAAGCAGATAATAACCCTTTTGGACATTACATAGAAATTTAATATTTGCATTGGAGTTTAAACTGGTTAACAACAGAAAATGCAGGGTTAAAAGTGAGGGATATAAACAGAATTGATGGTATATAGTGCACAGTGACAACACTTCTTGAATTCTTGAAATATAATATGATTACATAAAGTATAAATAAAACCAACAGCATTTGTCATTTAAAACTGACTGACACTTTCAAAGAAAAGAATTAAAAAAATAACATGATTAAAAGATGATATCCTGAAAGAAAACTAAATAAGATTGTGCATTTTAGCTGGCCTCTAAAGGAAACCCAAAGTTAAAACAATATAAATCATTTTCTATACAGTATATTAATTCAGGTATTTTAATTTGTTTTCTTTTACAAATTCATCAAATTAAATTATTCTTCCCATAATTCTGAATATCAAGAAATATGAAATTTGTGCTGTTTTGTCTACTTGTAAATAAATATATGATTTTTGTAATAATGATAATTTTATATCATCTAACAGTTTAACACAGCTTTAATGCCTACAGAAAAATTGGTATAATGTTAAAACCTTTAATAGTAATGATAATATTAGCTGTTTCCTTATAAAGAAACATTTGGCATTCTTTGACTGGGCAGCTAGTACTGCTGTTCTTTGAAACTTATGAAGTCTTTCTCTTAAAACTATTGTTATGTCTAATATATCTTGCAGTTTCAGTACTCGATATGTGGTGCACTATTACGCATGATATAATGGAGTCCCAACGGTTAGCAGCTTAGCACTTGGTTTTTTCTTCTCCACTTATGTTAATTTCTTGTTCATCCTCATAACTATAGTTTTCTCTCTCTTCTTGTTCTTGCAATTCTTTTCTCTAGTCTGTCTCCTTACTTCAGTTACCTTTCTCCTCCCAACTTTGGTCTTCCATCTCAACATTGTCTGACACAATCCTTTTTCTAAATAGATCTACATGAGCCAAAACATACTGCCCCTTCCTCTCAATCAAAGCCGTATTGTTGCCTCTCTGCAAAAGAAAGTTCATTTTGAGATTTGCACTTTTGTCTTTCTTGTACCATACTTTCTCCCTTGTGGCAAAAGACATGGTAATGGGGGGGGGGCTCTAATTTGTCTATCCATTAGTGCCGATAGACTCAACTTCCTCTCTGCATGTGATATCAACCTATAACTGAGGAGCATTTTTGCTAGAAATGCCTCAATGTTTTCTGTGACAGGCTAGAATGCCTTCAATGTCATTTTAATTGTTTGTACCATCTGCTTCACGAGTCTGTTGTATTGAGGATGGTACAGAAAAGTTTTATATGGCAAGCAGCCTATCTGTCTCAACCATGTCTTGGGTTTTTGAAATTGCATACTCTTGCTGTTGCTGCAAAGGCTTCTATCCAAATCTCAACATATTCAGGATTCTCCATGGGACCCAAGCATCTTATCAGTGATGTCATTTGTTATGTTTGATATATCTCACAGTTTCAATACTCAATGTATAGTAAACCATTATAGGTGACATAATGGAGCCCACACAGCGGCTTAGCACTTAAATACAACTCAGCTCATTTGTATAGAATACCACAACTATTTTTTCAGGAAAATAGGTTTTTCAATTCCAGTAGCTGTTATTGCTCTTTCCAGCTTATTGGGAAATGGGAACTTTTATTTGAAGTAATGAAAGATTGAAAACTGAAAACACTGACACAGAGAGAAAGAGAAAGACTATGAGAAAATGAAAAAGTAGAAATTTAGAGAAAAAGAGAGAGAGAGAGCGAGAGAGAGAGAAAGAAGAGTTGAAAAATATATATATATATATGTGGATGTATATGAGCAAAAATTCAGATTTCTTTTGTTTGTGTTCACCCCAGGCAAGGCAATAAATCTACTAAGACACATGGGGTTACTGGGTGTTGAACAATTAGAAAACTGAAACATTACAAAACAGAGAGAACAAATGAAGAGTAATCAGGAGGACAGTAGATAGTGGTTGATATTGTACTTGAGTTTTTAAAGATTAAAGTTGGCTAAAATGGAGTTCCACAAGTGAGAAGTGAGAGAAAAAAACTGTTAAAATAAAACTTACAGTTATATCTAGCCAAATCAATTATAAATTCATGAGACATTAGTACTGCATTTAAATTTTAAAAAAGTCTAGGTACTATAGTGAAAAGATCATTCAGACAATTATGATGAAAGTATTTTTAGATAAGAGACAGGGAGGCAAATTTATGGTGGGTGGAATATTGACTGAAGTCATGACACCAGACCAAGACCAATAATATTGCTAATTCTTCTTTGGATTTTATCAAGGAGCTTTAGGTGTGTGAATGGTAGACTTATAGATATGTAAGATAAATTCTGAAGAGAAAAATTGTCTAGCACAATCCAGTGAATCAACTTTTTTAGCAACTGACCTAGCAATGGATAATATAATTTTTCAACTTCATGTCAGTTGAAAGCATTAGTCTGAAAAGGTACAACAAATCCCTCTCTTTGGGGTTAGCATCAGCATAGCAATGTTTTATGTCAACACAACAGAATATCATCTTTGATGGTGAATATCTTTATGTTAATGTCCCTATAACCACTTTAAAGATGGTTCATGTAAGCCTAAAGCTTAGGACCAGTGTAATAAAAAATATATTCAAATGTTGGACAATTTTGTCTTTATTTTCACCAGAAATTGAAGCTAAAATACAATGTTTAAAATGGCTCATGACTAAACATAATAAACATTCATTGTCTGTTATATTTAACAATATATGTTTAAGTAATTATCAGCTGCATCAATACAGTAAATATGTATATATAGATACATATACATATGTGCGTTGTGGTGTGGGATGTCTGATGTAATGAATATCAACTCAGAGTGAGAACTTGGCTCTCAGAGTTTGAATTCCAGTCAAATTCATTGCATTCACTTAAATACAAATATCCTTGGAAAAGGTATTAATCTGTCTCTTCTCCCTCAAATTATGGGTTAAATAGCAGGATAGATTGGGTTCTAGAGCCAACCAATCTACAGCTGAAGAAAATAACAACCTATGTGGGAAAATCTTCTGCCTAGTCAGTCATGTCTCAAAAGAGACATGATCACCTAAGCATGTATCATATATGGCAATTAACTGACTGATAAGCAGATTCACTTCAATATGTGGTGATCCAATCGTATATTGCAGCTTCTCTTGTAAGTCTAGCATTTATCAATTCGGTTATTTTTATGTCTATTTTGTGATAAGCTTCTTTTATTAATCTTTTTCATTTAATGTTTTGCATTTCAAATGCATGGATGTGAGAGTATGTGTGCACATGAGCAAGTAATATCTCATGAATATATTCAAGAGAAAGGATCATTAAATCAAAAGTGCACTTTACATAAGCTTGAGCAGGAAGAAATGACAAAAGTACATAAACATATCTTTTATTTTATTTATTTTTCCCCAAACAAGGCAACAAATTCACTAAGACACAGGACATTATTAAGTGTTAAAGAATAAGCAAAAGACAACATTATTAGAGAGCAAGAACAATAAAAGAACAGAAATTAAGAAGATAAAAAATAACGATTGGCTTTATATTTGAATTTTGGAAGATCAAACTTGACTGGAAAGAAACAAGTTGAAAAGGCCTTCCACAGGTGAGAGGTGCAAAAAAAGGAACTCTTAGCATAGAACCTATGGTAACATCTAGCTATTGCTTGAGAAGTTATTAATCCATCTTTTCTCTCTTCAGCTAGAGGTTGAATAGTAGGACAGACTGGGTTTTATAGCCTTGGTTGTCAACCAGTCTACTGAAGAAAAGATAGCAACCTACTGTGAGAGAGTCTTCTGCTTAATCTGCCATAGATTGAAAAAGACCTGATCACCCAAGCATGTATACCATGTGACATTTAGCTGACTGAATATAATAGTTGGAAACATAATTAAAGATTCTACTCGGCATAAAGTGGGAGATCTGTTTTTCTATTTCATGAAGTAATAAACTGGTCCTCCTAGAATTAGTACAAATTAATATAAGAAACAAATACAATTAAAGCTTTCTGTTAGACCTCAAGTGGGTGATCTGTTTCCTGTTGTTATGAATTAATAAGCTAATCCCCCAGTTATTACTACTGCTATATATTTATTTTTTCATTCTGAAGCGATAGGTGCTGAAAAACTTACCTGTCAAAATAAATTATAGTTTATAACCACTTTAGTTGATGTGCTGAGTTTTCTTTTACAAACACACACACACACACACACACACACACACACACACACACACACACACACACACATACATATATATATATATATATTGGAGATTATGATACTGTTCAGAACTTTATTAATTACATGCCAGCAGTTTCTTCAGTGTAAGAAACTGCCAGGATGTCAAGCTTAAGAATTAGTTAATAACTAAGAATTCAAAGAAATCAATTGGAATGCATAGAATATTGAAAATCAATGGATTAAAAGACTGATGATAAGACACCTAACATAAAGAGGTGAATTGTGAATCAGACTTTTGCCACTGCTTTTTCTCCTGAAGATGATTCCAGACTGAATTGAAAGTTTGGGAGAAATTAATAAAATTCTGTAGAACATCAGCATCTCCAATTTTATTATCTCTGGAATACATATATACAGAGCTATCAAGATCATATATATATATATATATATATATATATATATATATATACCTGTGTATGTGTGTCTGCATATATATATATATATATATATATATATATATATATGTGTGTGTGTGTGTGTGTGTGTGTGTGTGTGTGTGTATTATAGTTAATTTATTTGTTTAAACATTATTTTTAATGGATACTCGTATTTGAGTAAATGCTCTGTATTTTTATCATTAAACAGTATATTTATTTACATCTACTGGCCTGAATAATTGAGAAATCTTGTTAGGAAAATGTGTCATCCGGCAAGATTTGACCCTGCATTCCCTTGGGGAAACCATCATTAGACTTGATGTCTTAAACACTCGACCACATAAGACTAACAATCAATCAAAGCCCAAATACTGCTTTTAAAAGCACATTTTCTTGATTTTAAAGGTCCCATGGGGTTGAGCAGTTAAGGACAACACTACCTCCTCAAAGCACTTCATGCAGGCCTCCATGTTAAAATCTGAGGCCCTGCAGGAAGATGAATAAAGGAATTATGTTGCCATCACTAATGATTACTCTAAACACCTTCGTAATCACCATTAGATTCATCCAACTCTTGCCAAATCTTTGCACTTTCCTCAGATTAACACCCAAACATTCTGAAATGTTTTATTGGAGCTTCAAATATCAAGCAATACAGCATACCATTAATAAATTTCTGGCAAAATTAATTGTCATGGTGCTCTTTTTACTCACAGATGGTGCCCAACTGACCCTACTAAACTGGGTAATCAGCAAAATCAAAAATAAACAACTGGCATGAATTAAATTAAAAATATAAAATGGAGACAATTTACTTATTGCACCCTATATATATCTATGTATATATAGAGAGATAGGGAGAAAAAGAGAGAGAGAGAGAGGGAGAAAGAGAGAGAGAGCGAGAAAGAGAGAGTGAGAGAGATAGAGATCTTAAGATGGATGAGGAAAGAAAAGCAGCCTAAACTGACAAATAAAGAGTAACTGAGTATCTGGCTGTGCTCTTTATTGATTTTGTGCAAAAGTAGCCATTTCAAAAAATCCATCATTTTCTTTAATGTTTTGAGCAAGGGAAGGCAGATCTCAACTCTGACAATTCCCTCCATGTCCTGATACAAAAGTTAACACAATTCAAAAACTCACTCACTCAAATTTCCCCTTCACACAAATTGATTAGTTTCAATATTAACACACAGGGCTTCTTTTAACGTTTTTGCTTTTTGAAATCAATCTTCTTTTTTCATTCATATATATTTCTTTTCCTTCAAGAGTTTATTTTTTCTAATTTATCTCTCTGAAAGAATCCAGATCTGGCTTTTTTAAGCACTAACTAAAAATCAGTCTTTGATTTTAACAAATGTTTGTTTTCTTTCTCCATGTTCCTTAATTTCTTTCTTTTTATTCTCCTTCCTCCCGGATCTTTGCTTCTGGTTCCTGCCATTCAAACAATATTCTATGTTTTTCACAATGTAAAACCTGTAACTGTACAGCTTTTCTTTTGGGGGGGGTTATTTGTTTGCATAGAAACATCTATGAGTGAGTAAAGTGAATCAGAAATTGACAGTTTGAATGGCTTCAACATTAAACAAGACTGTTTTATGCTGGGGTTTTTTCTCTCACAGATGAAAGCCAACCTATCAAATGTCTTTCCATTATCAAAGTTCTGTATCAGAGATCTCAAATACCTATTCATTTCCATGTTGATTCTAAGCAACAGGAGTAGACAACTATCTGATCCTAAAAACATAATTTTTGAAGTCCATTGGATGCATAACAAGAGTGAGCTATGGAAGAATGATTTAAATTTTCCCCATTATGGGCATTATTATGATATAATAACACTGATATTTCACAGACAGAATAGAATAGCTGAAAGGAAAAAAAATGACAAACATGCTTTGTTCTCAGAGAAGACCTTTATAATACTAAGTCATACACAAAACTATATATACATATATACCTGTGTCCATACAGAAAATAATATATCACATATATCTACACAGCAAAGCAGAGAGTAAGGAGAAACAAAAAGGAAGAGACTTACATATAATATGGAGATACACCTATGTCAGGAGAAACCATTTTTAGGACTCCAGATTCAGATGAGCAAGATTTGTCTCATATGAGGACATATTTAACAAATGAGAAACAGCAAGTTTTAGGTTCTCCAAAATTGAGAACTGCAAGCTAGAGTTGCATTCTATTACTGGGAAACATATGCTTCCCAAAGGGAGACAGCATCATGTTGAACTTGTATGTTGCTGGGAAGGCTGATTTAGCCTCTGTCTAGGTGATAGAGGACCCAAGCTAAAGAAAACAATCTCCCATTTGATTTCTTTAAAAGAACTGAAAAATGACTGATGCTTTCATTGCTGTATAAAGTGATGTCATTAAGCAGCTGTCATACAATCCAAATGACTTCTCTCTTCCAAAGAGAGATAAGCACCTTCTGTATCCTTACAGATGTAATCATCTAGATTCATCATTTTCTCCAGGAGAAACTCAGTTACTCATGAAAGAGACGTAAATGTCTGTAGCTTAAAAAAAAACCAGAAATGCAGACAATATAAATTAAAAATGGATGATATAGATCTGTTATTTTAATTCTTGAAAGAGGTATCAGAATAACTGCACATTTTACTTACTGAAATGTCGGATAATTGCAGGAGTAGTTTAATGCTACTCCTATAAACTATAGAAACTAACTCACTTGTTAGCTATTGTGGCATGTGGAGCTTACTTTGCTTGATTCTGCAAAGGCCGGGAAAGAAATAATCAGCCAGGAACAACTGGAAATTCCAGCAGTCATAAAAGCCTCGACCAATTCCTATTTGGTTTCTTTTTCATTTTCCATTTCAATGGTCTCTACCTTGTGACATGGTGCATTGTCTTGGTAAAAGATCACTTTATTCTTTTTCATTTGTAGCTGTTTTTTAGCGTTTTCATCTTTCAAACACACCAATAACACTACATAATACTTACTATTGATGGTTTTTCCTTTCTCAAGGTAATTGATGAACAAAATACTTTGTGTATTCCAAAATATGGAAGCTAAAACCTTGCCTGCTGATGTTTGTGTCTTTGGTCACTTTAGACAGATTTCACCTGCTGCTGTCCACTCAGTTGACTACCGATTTGACTCCAAAGTGAAGTTGTGGATCCTTGTTTCATCCATTGTCGCATATTTATGCAAAAACTCTTTCTTCTTGTATTGAAGCAGTTACAAATTGATGCATTATTGTTTTTGATCAACAGTGAGCAAATGCAGCACCCACTTTGAATACAGCTTTCTCATTGACAAATGTTCATGCAAAATAATAAATACACTACCTTCTGATATGGTCAACTCCTCTGCTATCTCACACAACTTTAGTTTACAATCAGCCAAAATGAGTTTGTGGATTTTTTTTGGGGGGTGTCCCAGGATAAATGCCAATTTTAGGCAACCTGAGCATTCAGAATCATTTGTGTCTGTACAACCTTGTTTAAAGTCAGCATACTACCTCTTAACCATTATTTTCAATGTAGCAGAGTCTGAATAACACTTATCAAGCCATTGCTTTGTTTGAACAGTACTTTTCCCATTAGAAAGTAATGCTTTATCAACACATGAAATTCAGATTTTTCCATTGTTTTGAAAATTTGCAACAGTAGCTTCACTTAAATAACTGCAATTTTGAAACTAATAATCTGATTAGGTTCAAATTTTGTCACGTACCATTTAAAGGTTAGTACTTTACAAAAATCATATGAATTTTTTATTAGTGGTGCCATCTATATATCAGACCTGAGACTTATTGAGTGATGGGTTAGAAACAGGAAAATTAGAAACAAAAAAAGAATGTGTGTAACATCAGTTCACCTATATAGCAATGAATGCTGAACAATTTCATCACAGATGAAGACAAATCTTGAGGTAGCATAGATGTGAATTTATAAGCTTAATCTCTTGTTATAAAGCTTTTTTTTCACCCTGGTGTCTGACTACATTCTACTCAATTGGCATCTAGATCCCACCTGTTTACTGTTGAAATAGCTAAATACAAACCACTACTCCAATAGTTTCTTTTCTCACACTTCTTGCCCATTTGAACTCTCTTCCATTTTCTTGCTTCCCTATAACTACAGTCTTCAAAAATTTAAATGCACCATCAATCACCATCTTTAATACTCTTGAATCCTGTTAATCTTTTATCCTTTTCTCAATCATCTACAAACTCAGTCTTTTCCCTTACTTTCTCTACCCCCTGCATACTACTGGCATTCCTGCCTTGCTTGGGGTGAAATGATTAAATAAAAAAATAGAGAGTCAATAAATAAATTCTTTGTGTTCTTTTGTAGCCTAAAAGGAAAATTAGAGCTGTTTCTTCTGATATTGAATCTCTCATTACCAATTTACTTCTTACAAGAACAATATAGTATAGAATTTAATGTCAAATCAAGTTCCCTCTTCTTAAGAGCCATGTGATCTCAACGATTATGAGCTCTCCACAGCTACCCTCTTTTAATATCTGTAAATTGTAAGCTGTCATACCATGATTGTTCACGGGTAGTATAGAATGGTTTCTTATTGTCTTCTCTATGTTTTTCAATTTTCCTTCTTGATTGATTGCCAACAAAGATGTGAGTAAACCATAATGTGGATAGTTGAAGCCTTCAGTACAAGAAGATACTTTCTACAACCTACGTGAAAATTAGTTAATCAAAACCCAAACCTTCCTCTGTCTGGAAAGCAACTCTGTATTATCAGGTACTAAATTCCTATGGTTCACAATGATGTCAAATACGCTCCTGCCCAACTGTAAAGGCTCATGCTAACTGTTGATGTAGAAGGTACCTTCTGCCACATCTCAGTAGCATTTGTTTATGTTGAGAGCAGGTGAGTCAAAGTCAATATCTTTATCCACTCATTATGGTTTTTATCTAACAAGTAACTGTGTCTTTTATGATAACATTTCATTTTTTAATTTCAGAGTTTTTTTTTTCATAAAAATTCATTAGTGTGTTTATATGACTGCTTATGTTTGCCATTAGACATATTTTGAACCTTTTTTATCTGGCATGAAGGAGGAGCACCATGTGACTATTTTGTTGAGTCAAAGTTGCACTATGGTAGTGTTCAGTTTGTGCTATATGTGTATAAAGTTTCTTACTACAAAATGCCACACACCTTTTTCATTGTCAGTGTTTGTATGTTAAAGTAGATGCTTTTAGCTTCCTTTAAAAACCATTAAGGGGTTTATCTAATCTAAACTTATTTATAAATGGAACTTTGTCTCTGTGTGTTTGTGTGTGTGTGTGTGTGTGTGTGTCCATTACCTATAGACTCCAAAATGGCTGAACTGATTTTCTTGAAAATTTACACAGTTGTATTATAAGTATCTGCAAGTGTTCTTAGCTAGGTTTTGTGTTGAGGTACCCCAATAAATATTGAAAATCGATAATCCAAAAAATTGGGTTATAGAAGGAGTGGCCCGATTTTAATCAAATTTGATACACTCATAGACAAAGACATAAGAAACGATATTCAGAAGTTTCAAGGTTGCAGTTCTTACAATAGTGCAGAAAATCGATAATATATATATAAAATGCAAGATGTTTGTGTGTGTGTCTGTTTATCTGTCTGTATGTCCTTTATACAAATCCACAATTTTTATCCAATTCTCACCAAACTTCACACAAATATTCTTAACTCTGAGTCTGAGCTCCAGGACCATGGATTATTTTTAAAGCTTTCATTACACCCAAGCAATGCCAGGCTATACTGCTAGTTTCTAATAAATCAAAAGTTTTGGCATTTTGAATGTTGGTCAACAAACTTTAAGCATGATTTTCTCATACCTTCTAATATCAAATGTCTCAATTGTTGAATTTCTTAATAAATTCTTAAAACTTTAAAGTATTTGATCTTCATTGCATAAACATTTACAACCTTATGTATATGTGATAAAAATATAACTCAAAGAAACTGACATTATTTGCATCAATTGTATCACTCAATCTGAAAAATGTCATGTCACAATCTGAGTTAATTAAGAACAATAAAGATGATGAAGGCAATGATCTTAAGCATTCACTGTTGTTATTGAGTGCAACTCATCACTCCTTCAACACAAGGTTTTGAAAATGTTTCCAAATACATATTTATTGCTTACTGCACACAGATTATTGTCTTATAATCTCTGAAAACCCAAGATCACATCTTATTGATAAATGTCTTAATATTAAAAGCAGTTGAAGGGGAAGAAAAAATATTCATAAAGACCATTCAAAATTAACAAGTCTATAGTTTGTTTGGTACCTTCTGGTTTAAGTTAAAAAAATATTTTCTTTTCTCTTTGCTGAATTTAGAATAATCAATGTAAGCACAAAAACAAACTTTTTTTAATTTGATCACTTGTTCGAATGAGAAACCTGAAAAATCAAAGAGCCAAGTTCAAATTCTAGTTGAATTCGTTACATTCATTTGCATGCAAAATCTCTTCTCCCTCCAGCTTTGGGTTGAATAGCAGGATAGATTGGGTTCTATAGCTTTGTTTGACAATCAATGTACAGCTAAAGGAAATGGTAACCTACTGTAGAGAAATCTTCTGCCTAATCAGTCATGTCTCAAAAGAGACATGATCACCTAAACATGTATCATATATAGTAATTAACTGACTGGCTGATAAGCAGATTCACTTCAATATGCGGTGATCCAATCGTATATTGCAGCTTCTCTTGTAAGTCTAGCATTTATCAATTCGGTTATTTTTATGTCTATTTTGTGATAAGCTTCTTTTATTAATCTTTTTCATTTAATGTTTTGCATTTCAAATGCATGGATGTGAGAGTATGTGTGCACATGAGCAAGTAATATCTCATGAATATATTCAAGAGAAAGGATCATTAAATCAAAAGTGCACTTTACATAAGCTTGAGCAGGAAGAAATGACAAAAGTACATAGACATATCTTTTATTTTATTTATTTTTCCCCAAACAAGGCAAAAAAGTCACTAAGATGCAGGACATTATTAAGTGTTAAAGAATAAGCAAAAGACAACATTATTAGAGAGCAAGAACAATAAATGAACAGAAATTAAGAAGACAAAAAATAACGATTGGCTTTATATTTGAATTTTGGAAGATCAAACTTGACGAGGAAGCAAGAACTTGTATAGGGCTTCCACATGTGAGAGGTGCAAAAAAAGAAACTGTTAACATAAAACTGATGGTTACATCTAGCTATTTCAAAAAATGCTTACAATCTAAAAATATTTTCTGACTTTAAATAACCTGCAAAAAGTTGATAAACTGTAAAAACCAAATCAATCAATATGGTCTATATATCTTATTCTATGGTTTCGATGCTAAAATATTAATATATATAACGATTAAATGGCTATTTCTTTTTTAACCATTTCACTCCAAGCAAAGGCAATAAAGTCATTAAGACGCAAGGGATTACTGATTATGAGAGAATATAAGAAAAAATACATTATTAAGGAGAGAGAACAATAAAAGAACAGAAATTAAGAAAACAGAAGATAATGATTAAATTTGCATTTAAGTTTTTGACATGACTGGAAGCAAGAAGCTTGAATAGAATCCCACAAGCAAGAAGTGTGAAAAAAAAACAAAAAACTATGAGCATAGAACTTACAGTTATATTTAGACATTTCAACAATAAGATGGTGAGCATTGTCACCAATCTAGTTTTATGCTTAAATTCATAAAGTCTAGGTACCACAGAGGAAATTCATCAGAACAATTACTAAGAAAGTATTTATTGAAAAGTTAAGGAAGCTATATTATAGTGCTGGAAAAGTGCCTGAAGCAAATTCTTCTTTGGATTTTATGAAATATCTCTAAATATATAACAGGAGTACCAGGCTATATGTAGCAGCAATATTCTCAGAATAGATGAATGGTAGACTTAAACAGATTGGGACAAAAAAATTTTCTATCACAGACTTTTCACACAGTAGGCCTATCAATTGATTCAGTATAAACTTTTCACTTCATATCAGTGAAAAACGCTAACCTAAGGAGGTGCAAGAAGTCACTCTCTTGAAGGTTAGCATTAGCCATACTGATAGAAGACAGAAAAGATTATCTTAGATGAATATAGAAAGCAGTTTCATTTTGGAAGTATTAAAATTAACAAGCCATTCCTTGCCCTGGTTAATAGTAGAATTTAGGATTTGCTTTTTTTTTTCAAACTCACCTTTTTACTCAACAATCTAAACAATTTAAGAATGTTTTATTATGCAAAAAAGTAAGAAAAAAAGTAAGTTTTAGTGTACTTTATTCTTTCAGTCATCAAATCTATTGGTACCAATAGTATCACTTGTTTTAACAATCTTGGAATTTCTGGGAAATATTACAACAGACATTAGAAATTGTAATAAGCATCTAAAAGTGCACTGGAATAGTGAATGATGCTCTCAAAAAAACTAAAAAGTTAAGGGACAGGAAAATTTAATTATATTGATTGATTTGTCTTTTTTAATATTTAATATACAAATGCTGGGGAAGGCTGGTCTTCATCTGTCTTAAACTCAAACTTAACTAGCCACAATCACTGACCCTAGCACACCACAATAATCCTTGTACTAGAACTTCATATTATTACTTACCTTTCTTACTGCATCCACCATAACATCTCAGAAAGTCTATGAAGTCCGAACTAATAACCCCATATGTACAAATTTTTCTGTGAAGGTCAGGAAAAAATAAAAACTTCTAAAAATCTAAAAATAATAAATATATACAATGAAAAAATAATGGTATATGCTAGAAACGAAACAAAATCAAGTTAGTAATAAAATTCCCACAATCCTTAAAATGTGCCAGAGACATTAGTTAACTGGACGAAATTAATGTGGGGCTTAAAAAAATATTCTAAAAATCATTCACCCAAAAGATGCACTCATCCAAACACAATAAAAATAAAAAAAACATACTAAAGAAAATGAAAGGCACCCTGCATTCACAAAGGGAGAACTGATATTTAATGGAGTAGAGGATGTGGAATTAAACTAAAGAAAGTGAGAACAAAAAGAAAAGGGGCCATGAGCATACATCCCCTAGCTAAGTTGATTTGGCATAAAAAAAAAGAGGCCTAAGCTATTGATTTGTCTTTTTTATGGCTTATCAACCCTTTCTCGGTTATTTAAAGCTGAAACATATTTTGGAATGTAAAAATAATTTTCTTTGCAAGTGAACACTGCAATTTTAAGATAACAATGATTTTTCCAGATGAAAGTTCTGTTATTTAACCTATATTTGAAGGAGGTGGATTCTTATATTTAGAAGTGTGTTTGCATTTAAGTGAATGCAATGAACTTGACTGGAATTTGAAATAAACTCTCCAATTTCTCAATTTGAATAGTTACCCATCACACCAATCTGACATCTACCTACTTCATTAAAAAACAAAGAAAAGAGTACTGAATTGTATATATGACAGTGAATCCTGTGAGAAATTCCTCAAAGAGAAAGAAGAAATTTCAGGCAACAGGATGCAGCTCTACAAAAGGATACTAAGAATAACACGAGTGGAACAGGTTAACAATGAGAAGGTTTTAAGAAAAATGGAAACAATAAAAACACTTGAAGTTAAAATCGGAAAGAGACGTGATATTTCTGGGATGCATAATGAAATAAGAGAGATAGAAAAATCTGATACTTACAGGTCATATTGAAGAACAGAGGGGATGGTGGGGGGCAGTGAGTAGTCGACTACTGACCGCCCTCTCATACCCTCTGATTTTCAGAGGGGACAAGGTGGGCGGTCAGTAGTCGGCTTAATAAGCTTGTATTAATGGAAAGGGAACAAACATTGCTTAGAGCTAGAAAGGACAGGAACCTGTTGAGAGCCATGACCATCGATGTTCAGAAGAAATACAGGACATATCTTGCAGAATATTCAGCCAAGCTGCATTCAAAAGACAAAGAAATGTTCCTTCTATGAAAGACTTTCTGAAGATTTTACTTATTTCACAATCCAAAGTAGTCAAACATCAGCCAGTTAAGTGCCATACGTAATACATGCTTCAACAATCATGTCTCAAAAGAGGCATGACTGACTGGGCAGAAGAAGTAGTAGTAATTGGGGGATCAGCTCATTACTTCATAACAACAGAAAACAGATACCCCACTTTAGGGCCAAGAGAAGTTTTAATTGTATTTTTTTCCGATTATATTAATTTGTACTAATTCTAGGGGTATCAGTTTATTACTTCATGAAATAGAAAACAGAGCTCCCACTTTATGCCCAGTAGAATCTTTAATTATGTTTCCAACTACTATATTCAGTCAGTCAGTTCAGTGCAATACATGATACATGCTTGGATGATCATGTCTTGAAAGAGACATGACTCACTGAGCAGAAAATTTTCTCACAATAGCTTGCCGTTTCTTTCTGCGGTAGCCTATTTGCCAACCAAGGCAATAGTACCCAAACTATCCTGTTATTTAACTCATAGTTGGAGGGAGATGAGACTAATTGATATCTTTTCCGAGGATATTTGAGTGTAAGTAAATGCAACGAATTCAACTGAAATTTGAACTCGACTCACTGATTTCTCGTTCTAAATCACAACTCAATAGAATTCACATCAGGAAATGGATTCAGCTATGAGAAATAATAAATACACTTTTAGATTTGTCAGTCTTGGATTTTTTACCATATAGCATTGAACTCTCTCCTCTGATAAATGAATTCTCTTTTAAAATGTGAAAACAATGATTACAATTAATCTTTCCTATTTAACATAACATTTTATTCAACTCCTTACTTTGTCAATTTCTTTCAGCCAGTATGCGTGTGGTCCTGGCACTTTTGTTCGAACTGTGAACCTTACATTCTCAACTTCAGTGTCCCAGTGATTCCCTCTGCTTACTTTTGGGGTGGATGTTTTATCTCTGTCTTACAGCTCATTCCCTTATTTGCAAACTAATGCTTAGCTCTCTTGATTGTAATTCCATTGCAGAGTGGCTGACACCCCTGCAGCACTCTTAATGGTGGAATGGCCCATGGTCTGGAGTGGTGTATTTAAGTAAAGAATAGTAGCATTTGAGGTGTAATATTCAAATGTCATTTAAGTAATATTCTGACTGCTTACTTTGGTAACTATTGCAACCTAAACCCCTCCTCTTTGTGCTGTATGTTCTGCCTTATCTGTTCTAGTAACTATTGTACTGTTCTGTGTATATCTGTTTAGCACTGGATATTTTGTTGAATAATACTGCAGCACATTTTCTCTTTGTATTGGATCCATCTTGGCAATACATAAAATTTGTAATGAACTCAATCTCACTCTGTTTTGATAAATATTGCTTCATTTGGCTATAAATTGCATGCTGTTCCCTTTGGCCACCAAGGTCAACTTAACATAAACAGGATGTCTTGTGAGACTTGAGACTTCATGCTAAAAAACAAAAAACAATTCAATACTTGGTCAGTTTTCATAGCAAATTCAATATCTCTATCTGTTTTGTTAGCATAATGAAGTTGTGCTGGTTAATGATCAAACAAAACTTAATCTCTCCTATTTAGCATTGCAATTTATTTAATTCCTGTGTCAGTTACACTTAACCAGTCTATGTGTATAAGTGTGCATGAGACCATGGAGCTTTTGTCCAAGACGTAGATCTTGCATTTTCATTTGTGATGTCTGAAAGACTCAACCTTTCTCTACAGTGGGGCAGATTTTTATACAACTGTGTATAATATAATCCTTTTGGATGTTTTCAATGCAAGTGAAGTTGGGAGCTCCTCTCAAGTCAACCCACTAACTGAATTTTACAATGTTGCACTGTGTGCAAAGTATATTCTGCATAATCTATAGTGTGCCACATGCTACAGAAAGGAGTCCTTTTTGCACAACGGATAGACATTTTTTTCTGAAGTGATATTTCTCCATAATTTCCAGAAGCTCTGAACATTGAGTGATCAAAATTATTCTTCATTCTATAACAGAAATTTACTACTTAAAAATTAAGCTACTGTCAACTTATCCTAAAAGATAAAAGTGTGCCAAAACTCCTAAGGTCTTTCCACCAACTCAATTACTTATTGCCTTCCCTAATAAATGTTTTATGATTTAAGAAAATATTCTCATTTAGCCGCTTTACTACAGAGGGACATTCAAAAATTTTGTCAAAAATAGAATTAGCAGCAAACATTTCCAAGTACAATCTTTATTTTTTCACATAAGCATAATCAATACCAAAGCACTTCTATTAACAATTATACCATCTATTTATACAATCCTAGTGAAACTGAAGGCCCTCAGAATTTAATCATGTCTAACCAGCCTTTTACATCACTATCTCAGTGTACAATAAGATGTGCATTGTGGTGCAGGGGATATCAGCTTGGAACAAGAAACTGGAGAGCTGAGTTCGAATTCTAGTTGAATTTGTTGCATTCACTTGCTTGAAAATACCATTGAGAAAGGTATTAATCCATCTCTTCTCTCTCTAGCTATGGGTTAAATAGCAATACAGATCGGATTCTATAGCCTTGGTTGGCAACCAGTGTACTTCAGAAAGTAATGGCAAACTACTGTAAGAAAATCTTCAGCCCATTCATTCATGCCTCTTTCGAGACATGATTGTCCAAGCATGTATCCCATATGTCACTTAAGTGACTTTTCACACAATTGGTACCTTTCAAAGATTTTCAAGAAAAAATCAGAAGTTGCTAAATTTAAGATTTCAAAGTGGATGTCTAAATATTTCCCTTCAAAATTCTTGCAATGTTCCTCTTGTTTGACAAATGCAAAAACCCATGGCATTATCATGGTGGAAAAAAGATTCCCTGGTTGATCTTTCTAGAGTACATTTTTAGTAAATCATTAGCTAATTTTTTTAAAAACACTTCTCTAATAAACAGATGTTAATGTCTTTTTCCCTTCTAAAAAGTTAACTGACAAAAATACTTCCAGTACCTCAGAAATCTACGGCTTCAACCCTCTCTTTCTGACTATCTTTCTTTTGCTTTGACTGAACCCTTTCTACTTTTGGGTAACCATTGCTTTAACTGAGCATTGTCTTTAGAATCCTCCACATGTAAAATTAAATTTCATCTCCAGTTACATATTTCCTGAGAAAACCTTCAGGATTCAGTTTTCTTTTAATAAAAATTTCTACAGAAAGACCTGCTCTTGTCTTTTGTTGATCTGGGTACAAAAGTTTTAGTAACCAACATGCACAACTTTAATTTTTAAATAACAACAAATTTGCATGGGACAATCCAAATGTTTTTGGCTATTATTTCTACTCTTAATCATCAGTTTCCCTTAACTGAATATCAAACAGCATTGATTTTTTTTCACTTACGTATTTTTTCTCCATAAAGCTTTCTCAAAACAACAATAATGTCCTCAGTATTCCAAACAGGCTTTACTATATAATTGATGTCAGTTCTTACTTCAATTTTCACAGATCCTACGCTACTCTAAAAAAATGGTTGCTTTAAAATGGTGTAAACTTCAATCCATTATCTTGAAATATTCTTCAATTAATACTTGTCGGTCCAAGTTTACTTTGCAACAAACATATCAAAATATTTGCACAGTTTTCTTATAATGTGCTTTCATGAAAATTTACAATACCCTTGTTTCTCTTTTCATATATATATATATATATTTTTTTCTAAACATATACTGTTAAATATAAGAGACAATGAATGTTTATTATGTTTAATCATGAGCCATTCAAAACATTGTATTTTGGCTTTAATTTCAGGTGAAAATAAAGACAAAAATCTCCAACATTTGGATAATTTATTATTACAATGTTTAGAATGGCTCATGATTAAACATAATAGACATTCATTGTCTCTTATATTTAACAGCATATGTTTAGAACATTATCTGCTGCCTCGATACACTAAATGTATATATACTGTAATTTTGTTATTATAATAGTTTATAAAATCATTCTATCACTACACAAAATTTTCATGTTTCAGAACAATACTATTAAAGCAATGTTATTTAGGTGTGTTAATATTGTTCAATTGACACATCGTAATAGCATATTCTATGTCTACTACTCCCTCATTATCTTAATAACCATGAATTCATCTTATATTTTGAAAATAAATCATTTTCACCATTTATTTTAATATATCACCTGAAGAAGAACTGTATTGTTCTGAAACATGAACATTTTTTGTAGTGATATAATGCTTTCATAAACCATTTAATAACAAAATTACAATATTAAGCTCTACTCTATATCAAGCACTCTTTATAAAAGTAAATTCAATTAATTTAAACAGTGCTCAATATAAAAATAGAGCACTGAATATTTCTTATAAATTATATTTTAGAACATGTACAAACTACAATCTACTACAAAACTGTACATTTTGTTTTGACATTGAAAGAACAATGTCTCATCAGGTAGTAATGAGGGTACCATCATTTAAACATCAGCAGTTGACCGAGAGAAGAGAAAGTCATTTTGTAAACTTGATGGAAGACTTCTTAATGTTATTGGTTTAGAGAGGAAATCACAGTGTGCAGAACCTTTGGAAAGTTCATGAAACCATATCACACTTTGCAAGTGTAATTGGGTAGATGTAAATTTTTGGAAGGCATTAAAAGTTGCACTAGCATGAAGTCACAAGTCATTGTGACTGAGGGTTTGAGCGCACTGGCATTGTTCAAACTGCTGATCATGACAGATTATGTGCTCTCTCTGAGAAATTATAACTAAGGTCCATAGAGTGTAGTCGTAGCATAAACTACATATGGGTTGTGTGGGTGCTGGGATGTTGAATAAACACACATTTGCCTGAGTAGGTATCTATGACACAAATACCGTAGCAGATAGCTGTACTTGAAAAATAAGAGTAACTAATCATTATCTCTCTCGCTTTCTCTTTCTCTCTCTCTCTCTCTCTCTATATATATATATATATATATATATATCTAAAACAAAAGATAGTTTACATGTGCTTTTTATAATATGTAACAGCCCAGTTAATAAAATTTGAGGAATAAAAAGCCAAATGATAACAATATTGGCAATACGATTGCTAATATTGATTATATATAAAAAGACCCAAGCTGTCAAAAATGATGGAAAAATATTTATTTGTATTGTTTCTTATATTCAAATGAAAGTCATTTTCACAAAAATGAGCTAACATTGCCTGATGACGAGGTAAAAATCTTGAAACAGAAAATTCATGTTGCGATATAAACTATAACTATATTAATTTTAAATAAAAAAAATTTTTTATATGTATATATATATATATATATATATATACACAACAGTCTTTATTATAGTGGAGAGGATTAGCCATTTGACTAAATTGAAACACAAAGAGAAAGGTTTTAAAGTTGGAATTTTTTAAAATGTCAGTGTCCATTCTCAATGAGACAAGAAGCAAAACAAAGAAGTGGAACTCACTCTTCTTCACTCTCTCTCTCTCTTTCTCTCTCTCTCTCTCTCTCTCTATATATATATATATATATATATATTGGATTAATACAAATATAAAATTTGACACTTAGCTGATTGATGCTACATTCAGCATCTTGACTCCAGAGCTTTTTGCTTTAGTGAAATTCTATGATCACACATTTCACAGTCATAAATGGAATTTCTAATTTCAATGATCCTAGATGTTGGTTTAGTTCAACTTCCAATTGGCCAAAATTTTTACTAAATTACACAAACTACAAATCCTTGTGAAAAGATTGTTTTATATTTCTGTTTGTATTTTTATTTTCTAGTGCAATGTTTTCCCACCAGTGCACTTGAACATACTATTGCACCCTAAAAGATAGAGATGTGTACCCCATAAGCTAACAGAAAGGGTAATTTATCAATTATTTTAAAACAAACATTATGTTTAAAAGGCCAGAGACCCTAAGCTCATAGCTTCCCTGTCTAAGTCAAGACTTTGCCATTTGAGATTTTAAATTGGAGGCTAAATTCCTTAATCTTTAAGACTAAGTGGATTATCCTTTCCCTTTTATCTTTTTTAATAAAGAAATAGCAGATTCTTCATAATTTCATTTAAATAAAAACTGTACTGCTAATCTTCTTTTGGTGTGTTAAACCAAAATTTTCCTATTTTCAAATGTCATGACCAATTTTTCTTTGTTAAAATTTAAAGTCCACCCCAGAATTTTAGTCATTCTATAAGAGTATCCTGAATCAAAATGGTTGAGAAACACTAATCTAGTGAGAAATTGTCAATATGTATATGCTTATTAAATATCAAATCTGTGCAAAATATTGTTCATTATTTATGCGTTTCATTATTATGAAGAATTGTATCTTCCAATACATAGCAGATAGAATATCATACAACAGTTTGCGTATTTATTTATTTCCCTTTTTTTCTACTCCATTCTGTCCATTCCTGTGTTTCACTGCAATTAGATACAACTTGCTTTTAGTTGATAACTGTTAGCATTTAAAAAATTTACTTATCTGAAACTTGAAATGTTGACATATTCTCTCTTTCACTTATGGATTATCAAATTTTAAACTGAATATATAAGCTTATTGAAAAAAGGTAAGAAAACAGATTAATAGCTCTTTCATAACTAACCAAAATAGGAGACCTTCAATCCGTTCAAGCATGGAGGTGTGCTGAAAAGACTACTTCAAAACAATGCCTGAGACATCAGATATTCAATTCTTTTTCTTAATCCTTCTTCTCTTTTAACAGTGACCTCCAAAAAGAGCCCACTCCCTTGGAAGGGTTCAAACCTTGGATCAATATATTCGACATTGCTATGGGGAAAGTCAATTGATTTGTGTGCACGTGTGTGGACAGCCTTCCAGCTCAAAATAATCTTCTCTCATAAGAACCAAAAGATCAATTCCAAGATCTCTTTATTGTGTGTATTTAACCCCTAATGGCTGCAACAAGAAAAATGTTACTGTCTAAAGGCTATAAATCTTAACCTCTTCAGGAATACAAAATATAGTGCCGATAAGAAGAAAAAGAAAAAGCAGAATCTCTTTATATTAGAACAATGTTCTGTCTTTCAGTTTGGATTTAACTCTAAATCTAAAATGTTACAAGGCATAGAGTGATAACAGAAAAAAAATATGCACAGGTACAACACCTATAATCTAGCAACTAATGATCCTGTATATTCTTTACTTGGAGAAAATTATTAGAGTGTGTCAAAAGTATTTTCGTTTGCTAATCAATTATATGTTTTTGGAGTAGTTTTTTTAGTAGATTCATATTACATTATGCTAGAATCATCATCATTTAACATCTGTTTCCATACTAGCATATGGGGTTCTTTTGATGGCTCTATAAATGAACCATTATGAAGTATTGGATCGAGTTTTACAGCTGTATGCCCATGCTAACATCAACCAGTTTAGGAGACTGGAAACTCAGAGTTTTTATTGAGACACCATCTCTAGGAAGATTATCTACCAAGGTTAGAGATTTCAACCTAACCTATTCTACACAGAGTGTGTATTGAGATTTTTAATTTAGAGATTTCCTTCTCTTAGACAAATTGCTATTCAAAACTAAAGATTCTTACTCAGCCTAACTTCTTCTTTTTCTCTTAAATGACCCCAGTTTGGTGGTGAATTATTGCCTATAACTAGGATTCTAACAGGTGCTACCACCCCAGATCAGGGTGAACCTGGGAACAACAGCAATTAAAAAATGGTTCCATGCTCCTCAAAAGCAGGAGTCTTGCTGCTGGATGTAGTTTATCATCATACCCAGGACCCAAAAGTCATAACTAAAAAGAATTTTTATTACAAAAAAACAATTTCTAAAAATTAAGTACACTTTTAAAAATATGAATATATCTCTTTGAAACCAGGATTTCTTCTGTAGATGGCCATAATATGTGAGCATATATATATATATATATGCTCACATATATATATATATATATATATATATATATATATATAATGAGTGATTTCTCATTTCAGAGTATACCCATTGCTTGATAGTATATCATTCCACAATTTCACCAGTGCACAATATGAATTTTTTTAAAACCCAGCCAAACAGACATGCACTCTGCCACTTATGTATACCATGTCCTTTCAGGATGCTCACATTCACGGCTCTCCAAAAGTTCCTGTCCTTTGTAGGTCTTAATAAATTTTGTTTATTTTTGTTATCTCACCTAAACTTTGTTCTGCTATCCATTTACTCAAGCTCACCAGATAGGTTATACATTTTTTTATCTCTGTCTCCCTTGCCTTCAATCTCTTCTAAAAGTATAAAATTTTCCAATCCCACTTTCCTCATTGCATTTCAAAATTCCAATTCTCTATTTTTGAGGTTCAGCATAAGTTTTCTTTTTGTTTCTATTTTCTCCAAATCTTTGTCGTTGCTTGCATGTTCAATCAATGGCATTTTCAGCTTTCTTTCCTAGAAGTACATTTCTGTTGCTTTAAGTCCTGGGCATGACGATAAACTGCTTCCAGCAACAAGGCCTCTGATCAGGAGTTTGTGAGAAGCATGGAACCACCTCTTAATTGCTGTTGTTCCCAGGTCCACCCTGACCCAAAGTGGTACTACCTGTTAGGGTCCCAGCTATGGGCAAATAGTTAATTCCAGACTGGTGTCAAAATACTATGAAAGTATATAAATACACATTTATAGAAATATATGCATAAAAATAGACCTTTATAGAAAAATGTGCATTTTTGAAGGAAAAATATTACCAACAAGACATTTTTAAAGGGAAAATATTACCAACAAAATATTTTTGAAGGAAAAAAAAAATATTGCCATAATTAATTTTTTGAAGGAAAAAAAATATTGCCAGCAATACACTTGAATACAAAACTAGAAGACATCTTCAGTTTTCTAAAATAAAAAATAAAAAATTTTTCATGAAAATCTGACTAAATCAACCTTCTCGCTATAACTTAACATTAAAAAAATATCTTAAAATCCCACCTTTTTGGCATTAAACAACTTATAGAGGTTGATATGCCATTAAACAAAGATCAAACTCAAATCTGTTGCTTTATGTCTCTTTTTCATGAGGAGATTGTCCAGCTTTCACCACCATTACATAAGAGTTCAGTAATATTTTCTTTGTTTCTGCTAAAATTTTTCTGTTTCTTAATACTTTGTTTAGCATTTGGAAGACGTATTTCACTATACTAATGTGCTTTCGAATTTCAATGTTTTTGTCTTTTGTTGAGTCACTGTTGCTGCATTCTTCCAAAACATGAACTATAACACCTTAACTCCATAGATATTTAGAAGCAGGAGAAATATGGCTTTTAGAAAAATATTCAAAATTTCATATTGAGTAGAGACAAAATACTACTCCAATATTACCACTTAAAAAGATCTTTGAAAACATTAGGTATGATAAAATTTAAATTCCTGTCTCATGGCATAATGTGATGCTGTATATATGTGTAACACTCCAGATGGAGGTCCGAGCAATTTCTCCAGTGGCCGTTCTCCACGCTGTAATGTTGCCAGGGGTTGGTTGAAAAAATCAAAGTCTCAAGATGAGGGTACAAGATAAACTATTGAAGGAACGAACTTCCACAACTTGGATGAGTTTAATCACTGCTTTATTTCATTCAGAGTTAGTCTTGCAGTTGGGACAGGTGATGTGACACTCAGCTGTAACTCTAATTAATAGAGACCAAATGCCGAACCAACTGACTCAGTTTCCCTTCTTCAGTGTGCCTGACACACAGCTACTTCAAGCACATGCCCGGCTGAACTGATTGGCTCAGAAAAATCACTTGTATTTATATTGAAATAATCGGAAGTCCACTAGAGACCACCGGCTTCAAACAAAAGATAAGCATTCGTGACTGTAAGTCCAAAATTTCAAGGTACTTAAATTTTGCTTCTTTTGATGTGTAAACATCCTGCAGACATCCCATCTGCACTCAGCCTCCAATGACGTATTTTTCAGGATTTTTTTATCATTTTATCTTCATAAAGCTTCGTGTGAAGGCAGTGGATGTTTTTATATCCCTGACATTTTACCAGTAACCAGGCGTTTTTTTATTGCCTGGAGAAAAGGAAAATTATTTTATCTTTTCTTTATTTTCTTAATGTGTGGTCAGCATACAGTAAAGACAGTTTTTGACCTGGTCACCAAAAATCTTATTTCCTAAACGTTTATCTTTTATCACATCAAATCACTTAGTCAAATATTTTATTGAAAGACTGGTAGGATTTAACAGTAATCTGATGCCCTTTTCTCTTCCGTAAATTTACTTATAAAAGAAAAAGAGTTTATTTATTTATTTTTCTTTTCTTTTTCACTTAGTACTTTTGTTAAAGGAAACATGTTTTTGAACTATTTTTCTATTCTTAACCATTTTCTGTTCTTAATCTATTATAATAAAATACATATTTTACAAATCCACCTTAAAATATGCCTAGTTATTGTGTCACATATGCTATATTTCAATGATATAATATTTTTTTTTTAAATCATTGAATATATATGATGACTTTAACACTTACAAAAAATATGAATTACTGTAATTCTCCATGTATAAGATGCATTTTTTCTAAAAAAAAATTGGGAGTGCGTATTATGCACAGCTACAAAACACTGTGAAATAAATATGCACACAAACATACAACAATTTGACACTAACATTCAGTGATAGCAACCTCATAAGGATGTCAAATACAATCATATATACCTAACAATACTTGCAAATGTAAAATAAAATAAGAATTATCAAAAAATTAAATTAGAAGAATATTATTCTATGTTTAAAACCATTTTTTGTGAAAAACTTATGGCTATGCAGTGAACTTTGATTACCAAACAAGGGATGTATATTATGCATAAGTAGAAGCATTTTCCCACACTTTCAGCACAGTTTTAGAGGTGCATGTTAGGCTTGGGGAAATACAGTACATAATGATAAATTAGGCACATAATGATAAATAATTTGTTTATTTACAATAATTTATGTGAAAAGGAGAAGTGTTTAGAAGCTTGCTGAAAATATTCTTTTGAGGGTCTAATAAAAAATAAGGTAGAGAACTATGTTCATAAAAAGGTGGAGATTTATGTTAGTTGATGAAATTTAAAAATGTCAATTGGAGAATGACAGTGGAGTTTATGAGGTGTGGTTAAATTTCTGACCCATTCTGACCCTCAAAATGCAGCAAGATGGAAGGAGTGCTAAATAAATGTCATGGTGAGAAGTTGGTACAACCTTGTAAAATTATGATTGCAGTGAGTTGTATTATCAAGGAAAATTTGGTCTGTCTGAAGGTAACTACAGGTAAAAATGATCTGTTTTATGCTTTCATATATTACAACTCTTTATTTACATAATTATATTGAATCAGTTGCTAGCTCTACTGCCATTCATCCGAGCATTGAATATTGCCACCATATTTGGTGCCCTAATTATATATATATATATAGTTTATAAAGGAAAACTCAACACGTCATATTAGTTATAAACTATAGTTCATTTCAATGAGTTTAAACAACTGATCTCATCAGACCCCTTTACAATATTCCTCCATCTAGCATAAAAGTTTATGCCAGATGGAGGAATATTGTAAAAGGGTCTGATGAGATGAGTTGTTTAAACTCATTGAAATGAACTATAGTTTATAACTAATATGACATGTTGAGTTTTCCTTTATAAACTTCATATCGCTCTGGTTAATACCCATCGAGCCCTCTATATGGATTTACCTATTAATATTTTATATTAAGGAAATCTTGTTGGATTATCCTCACAGTTTATGGACTGACAACTATACCTATATATATATATATATATATATATATATGAAAATTGAGATATTCTACAATTTCATGGATAATAAATATTTCACAGCAAACCTTGCTGCTCATCAGACCCAAATGATACGACGGTTGATTCAAAATAATCCAGAAAAGAATCGCATCCAGACACTCACGTGCCCATATAGAGAATAGATATATATGTAATGGTAATCTAATGAAAACATTTCTTCGCCCATTCAAAAAAACATAAAAAGAAATAAAAATAAAAATATAGAAAAATCATAAACGGAAAAAAAAAAGAAAAAGAAAGGAGAACAAACAATATAAGGAGAAAGGAAGTTAAAGTTAACGTCTTAAATCGACACCAGCGTCTATTGCAATTCATCTGCTTTCTTAGAAAAACATGACATGGAAATTTAACATTAAATTTTGTTTTAAAAATAATAGGATATATTTACAGTATAAAAATAAATGGTAAATCATACATTTCAATACAAATTAAAATATAACTAATAGTAGTATAATATTATAAATAAATATAGTTATAATAATTAAAAAAATAAATATATATAAAAAAATGATAAATAAAATATTAAAAAACAATCTTGAAAATTATATAAAATATATTATATAAAATATATATTATTAAAAACAATAACAACACTAATAATAATAATATTTTTATAAAAAATAAAAAATAAATAAATATAAGAAAATGATAAATAAAATATTAAAATGATCTTAAAAATGTTCTTAAATAATATTAATAAAAAATATAATAATAATAATAATAATAATAATAATAATAATAATAATAATAAAAATATAAAATATATATTAAAATGTTATTAAAACAAAAATAACACTAATAATAATAATAATAATAATAACCTAGTAAAGAAGCTAACATACACCTATATATATATATATATATATATATATATATATATATATATATATATATATATATATATATATATATATATATATATATATACATACAAACAAGGGTTAGTAATGAAATCAATCCTGAACTAGCATCTCAACTTCAGTTACTTTCTCACCAATGTGACATGGCTTCTCTCTGTATTTTTTATAAATATTTTCATGGGAATTTTTCTGATGAGATTTTCTTTTTGGTGCCTTGACTTTAAGCATGCTACTAGATCGGCAATTAGATCTCACCCTTTTAATGGTGAACTTACTAGATGTACCTGTATGTTTTATTTCAATACTGTCTTTTCTCACAATTCTTACCTGTGAAAATCTCTTCCAGTTACTTGTTTCCTTATCACCTATGATTTTCAAAAATTTAAATACAGAACCAATCACCATCTTCTGTGTTTCACAACCTGTTCTTTTATTGTACTTTGGTCTCACTAAAGTATTCCCATTTTCTTTCACTCGTAGTTAACTCTTAGTGGCATTATTGCCTTGCATAAAGAGAAAAACACTTTAAAAAATATATATTCTGTTTTAAGCTTCTGTATGTTGCCCATAGTTTTTTTGTTTTTTTTTACTACATGATATCTTGGAGTCCAGCATCTTCTTCTCAACTCAACGCTGCTAGTAACAAAATATGTTGGCTTAGATTTCTCTGGCTACTCACTCCAAATCATATTGAGAGGAATAGAAATTTAAGCCTGCAGGCTGTTTTGCTTGTATTCATGCTGATAGAATCATGAAATTGTCACAGGTCTAAAAAAAAATTAATAAGGTCTATCAAAACAGTCTTCCTCATTGGTTGAAAATGTCTTCTCTTTTTGTCATGGAAAGGGAAAATAAGTCAGTTTATCTTGGCACATAAATATATTGAGGTGAAAATAGAGGTAAATGCTGGACAATCTTCTCACAAATGAAAAAGTCATGAAGCAACAGAAATATGGTTCTACAGAAAGGTGCTGAGAATATCATGGATTAAACATGTGAGCAATAATAAAGTTTTAGAGAAAATAGAAACAAAATGGATACTTATATTTATCATCATCAAGAAATAATTGAAATTTCCAGAGTATGTAATGAGGAAAGAGCAGTGAATTTGATACACACACGACAGATTGAAGGCAAGAGGGAGAGAGAAAAACAGTAAATAACCTATCCAATGTGCTTGAGTAAATGGCTGGAAGAATGAGATTTAGGAGAGATAACAAAAAAAAAAAAGTGCATTGCTCTGCAGTGGATATTGGCTTGGAAGGGGAAATTGGAGAGCCAATTTCAAATTCCGATTGAAATTGTTGCATTTACTTATGCACAAATACTCTTGGGAAAGGTATTAATCCATCTCTCCCTCCAGCTATAGGTTAAATAGAAGGATAGATTGACCAGTCTACCACAGAAAATAATGGCAACCTACTAAAGAGTACAGTGGATATTGGCTCAGAACAAGAAACTGGGGAGCCAAGTTCGAATTCCAGTTGAATCCATTGTATTTACTTACGCGCAAATACCCTTGGGAAAGGTATCAATCCATCTCTTCCTTCCAGTTATGGGTTAAATAGCAGGACAGATTAGGTTCTATAGCCTTGGTTGGCAACCAGTCTACCGCAGAAAGCAATGGCAACCTACTACGGGATAATCTTCTGCCCAGTCAGTCATGTCTCTTTCGAGACATGATCGCCCAAGCGTGTATCACGTATGGCACTTAACTGACTGACTGACTAAAGAAAAATCTCCTGCTCAGTCAGTCATGTCTCTTTAGAGACATGATCACCCAAGCATGTATAATGTATAACACTTAACTGACTGAACAAAAAGACAAAATTTATTAAGAGTTACAAAGGATAATAAATTGTGGAGAGCCATGATTGCCAGGATCTTGAATAGACAAGGCATGTTGAAGAAGTGTAGATGTACAGTAGGACTCAAGGTCAGATTATCACCAAGATTGATGAGCAGAAAGAAAGTTAGCAAATGAAAAAGTAAACTGATAAATGTTTGATAAGGAAAGACATCAGCAACCTTGACATATTCAGGAAAGACATCAGAATAATCAAGAATCTATACTGGCAGCAAACTGCTTATATATGGACAGAAAATGAACTCAGCGTATATACAAAAACAGAAAGGAGTGTAAGAAAAGGCTGTGTCTTCTCACTGGATTTATTCAACCTTTACTTTGAGATAATTCTGAGAAATAAGTTCTACCAGGATTCATTATTGCCAACCACATATCTTAATATACAACACACAGATGACACAGTGTTGATAGCTGACATTAAAAGGAAACTACAAAAGTTAGCAAAGGAAAATGAGAAGAAAGGATTAAGTATAAACTGCAAGAAAACAGAATGCATGGTTGTCAGCAAAAGAATGAGCAAAAGAATTCAAATTACAAATTGGGGATGCTAAATTCAAACAAGTATGGGATACATATTTTTTTTATTAAAATAAGCAACAGGAAAACACAATAGAACATTCTAGAAAAATTGGATCAAAACAGCAGTAGAATTTAGATTACATTTTTATATTTCCCAACCAATCAGCTAAAAACTTAGAATAAGAACATTCTAGAAAAATAGGCTTGGAAGTAAATTAACACAAAAATATTTAGGCCCCAAAACAAAAATGTAAAATAATAAATCTGATTGGTCAGTAAATGTTTTCACACCCTAATGTTAGGAAGATTAGTTGATCCCCTATTAATGTATATAATACACACAGCGTTAGAAAAAAAGGTCAGTCACCAAGCAGTAACCAAGCAGGCCATTAAGTCCGCATGACACCATATACTTTGCCGGCCATGTCCTTTCTTCCATGTCAAAAGTTCGTGACCTTGCTCCAAGGACCTTAAAAAGAAAAGCCGACGAATTTTCTTTGAGCAACGCGACACTTTGTCGCCAACTGAAACAACGCACCAAATGTAAGTAGGAAAGGCTTATTTACAGACTTTGCTAATGCAAACTTATACACGTTTTTGGACAAAAATTAACTTCTTGCCAAGTTTATATTTCTCAAAAAGGCAATTTTAGAATCATGTATTTTGTTGGTTTCTACATACCATTTTATTTTGTCACATAATAAATTGTTTGTTGTTGAATGTCCGTTGTAAATTATTCCTTCACTTTGCGCGATTGCAAAATAGAGTGTTGTATTTGTGGGGGAAATAATCAACATACAACCCAGCAAATACCAAACCCCCCACACAAGTATGTGTGTTGTGGTACAGTGGATATTGGCTTGGAACGAGAAATCGGGGAACCAAGTTCGAATTCCAACTGAATTCATTGCATTCACTTACGCACAAATTACTTTTGGGAAAGGTATTAATCCGTCTCTTCTTTCCAGTTATGGGTTAAATAACATGACAGATTGGGTTCTATAGCCTTGGTCGGCAACCAGTCTACTGCAGAAAGCAATGGCAACCTACTGCAGGATAATCTTCTGCCCAGTCAGTCATGTCTCTTTCAAGACATGATCGCCCAAGTATGTTTCACGTATGGCACTTAACTGAATCATTTAAATATCTAGGAAGGGTCCTAACAGATAACAGAAAGTGTGACACTGAGGTCTGATATGTATAGGGATGGTTAAAGATGCATTCCAAAAGCTAAGCAGGGTATTAAGAAACAGAAAAATTTAAATATCTGTAAAGTGTAAACAGAGGACGGAAAGTGCAACACTGAAATCTGAAGGTGCATTAGGATAGCGAAAAGTACCTTCAAAAAGCTAATCAGATTATTAAGAAACAGAA
Organism: Ascarosepion bandense; assembly: GCA_037127315.1. Classification (NCBI taxonomy): domain Eukaryota; kingdom Metazoa; phylum Mollusca; class Cephalopoda; order Sepiida; family Sepiidae; genus Ascarosepion; species Ascarosepion bandense. Next base: position 2,047,480 of record JBBBDQ010000504.1, on the reverse strand, counting down.
AAATTTTGTTAGAAACAAAGAAAAGTGTACTGAACTGTTACATAGTGTCTGTCCTACTGGACAATCTCCTCAGAGATGAAGAAAAGACTTGAAGCAACAGAAATGTAATTCTACAGAAAGATGTTGATGATGCCAAGGACCAAGCATGAGAGCAACAACAAGGTTTTGGAGAAAACCGAAACAAAATGGATCCTGCAGTTGAAATTTCAGGGTCATATAATGAGGAAGGAGAGCTTGGAAAACATGATACTCACAAATTGAGGGAAAACTAGAGAGAGGAAAGCAGCATGAAACATACTTGATTAGCTTGAGTAAATGGATTGTAGAGCAGGATTTTGGTGAGATAGCAAAAAAACAAAACTTATTAAGATGTCAAAGAAAAGATAAGAGCTAGATGGGAATCAAATAGTTAGAAAATGGCAATTGATGTTGCATTTAAACTTTTGGAGATTGCAGCTGTCACAGAAGCAAGCAAACAGTAGGGAGTTCCACAAACAGGAAGTGTGAGAAAAGAAACTGTTAGAGTAGAAGAGAGGATTACATTTAACTATTTTGATGGTAAAAGGGTGGAATCTAGATGCCAGTCTAGTAGCACATGTAAATACAAGTGTATGAGGAATCAGGGAAAAAGCTCTTCAGAGCAGTTGCCATGAAAATACTTGTAAAAAGATACATCACATTGGTGAGAAAGTGACTGAAGGTGAGCTGCTAAGTCCAGATCAATTATATTGCAGATCATCTTTTGGATTTTGTTGAGACCTCCTCAAGATGAATGGTAGGAGCACCCAACCAGATATGACAACAGTATTCAATGCACAGACGAATGGTAGATTTATAAATATGCAAAATAGATTCTGACAAGAAAAACTTGGCCCGACACAGTGAGACAACCTTTCTAGCAGTAGATGCAGCTAGGGATTTGATGTTGCCATTAAAATTGAAATCATTTGAGAGAGTAAGTCTAAGGAGGTGAAGTGTGTTGCTCTCTAGGAGATTAGTATCATCCATTCTGATGGTAGGCAAGAAAGTTTCTCTGTGGTGATTAAAGGAGAGCAGTTTTGTTTTTGAGGCATTAAAATTTACAAGCCATTTTCTATCCCATTCAATCACAGGTTTTAGGTCCTTTTGAAGGGCAGTAGCTAGGTTTACTTTGTCAGCCTTGGCAGTTTTCTTATTGCGACGGGAGTAAATAGTGGTGTCATCTGCATAGATGCCTACTTAGGAACGGATTACATCAGGAAGTTACGAGGGACAGGAAAATGTGGAGAGCCATGATCACCTACGTTCTCAAGGGACCTTGCACATAAAAGAAGAAGCAAAGACAAATTTACTATTCAGTGTGATATAAAACAGATGAGGAGAGGCATACTACATGTTAGATCCAAAAATGATCCAGCTATTCAGCATTAAAACAAAAATTGTCTGCCCGAAACAATACACCGTTTCAAGATACTTCCCTTGAGACTTCACGCATTGCCACATATCGTTTGCTGGCCAATGTTAATTTGATGGTCCTCAGAAGTAAGTAAATGCAGAAAAAATTTTATTGCCACACATTTCTTGCAAGGATCCACCACCACAAACAATAGCATGTGGAATTTCCAGATTTTTTTCTAATTCTATAAATTGTCAGTTTTCTTTGATTGCAGCCTGTATATATTAAACATTTTTCAGTGTTCATCTTTGTTGAACAGCTTCCAGAACAAGGATCATTTTCAATGGTTTCTTTGCCAAGTTTAAAGCATCATCACCTAAATTTTATCTGAGGTTTGCCCACTGAATTATCCCCAAGAGCCTTCTTCATCATTTGAATACTTTCCACAGATAAATGCCCAAGTTACAAGCAAAATGTTATGCATATTTGATGATCTACTTGCTTCATCAATACAAATGTACAAAATGGCAACTGAGTAACTCTGCCTTAATCACCCAAGGCAGAAGTGCCACTCAAGATAGGGGGTTATTGAATGTGGGTGTTTTAAGTGTGTAATAGAAGGATATAAGTGCATATTATGAAGATAATGGATAAGACCAACTTAAGAGGTTAAGATTGTAAGAGCATAAACTGAGGAAGTAACAAGTGCACATTATAAAGATATGTAGGATAGATAACAGTTGACCATCGACTTGAAGAAGCTAAGATTGTAGCAACTGGGGAAGCATTCTCTTGAATCTGTTCCACAAAGTTACCGCTGTGGAGAAAAAGCTGTTCAAGTGGATTTTCCTCCTCATCTTACATTGTATTTCTTTTCTAGTGTGCAGGGGTTACAGTGAGAGAAAGAAATGGGTACAAGATGGTGTCAAAGAAAGGATAAAAATGGATGGGATTCAAAGAGACAGAAGATGGTAATTGACATTGCATTTAAATTTTTGGAGATTGAAGCTATCAGGGAAGCAAGTAAATGGAAAAGAATTCCACAGGTAGGAAGTGCAAGAAAAGAAACTGTTAGAATAGAAAAGATGATTACATTTAACTATTTCAATGGTAAAAGGGTGTGAGTTAGATGCCAGTCTTGTAGCATGCTTAAATCCATGTAGTCAGGGCTCCAGGGAAAAAAACTTGTTAGAGCAGTTGCCATGAAAATATTTGTAGAAATGACATCGGGAAGCCACATCACTTCAGAGAGATGGTGACTGAAGTCAAGATGCCAAATCAAGATCGATTATATTGCAGATACTCCTTCGTTTTTTGTTGAGAACCTCAAAGTGAATAGGAGCACCCAACCAGATATGGGTGGCAATGGTATTCAATGCACTGACAAATGGTAGATTCATAAATATGTGAGATGGGTTCAGACGAGAAAAACTTTCTGGACCAACACAGTGACCCAATTTGCCTAGCAGTAGATGCAGCTTTTAATTTGATACTACTATTGCTTTACTAGAGGTCTGGAGTGAGCTGAAAGTACATCAAGTCCAGACAATTCATTCTCAAGATATTTAAAATGACCAGTTACTTTCTGGAAAGATCTCATATAGGTAAAAAATATTCTACATTACCTTCAGTTATTAAAAAGATGGCAAATGCAATTTAGGAAAGAATCCTATCTTTTGCAAGAAAATATAGATTAATGAATTTAAAGAATATTTATTATAGTCTGAATGACTCATATGAAAGTATGGCTGAATGGGACAGGGAGGCTTAGAACATGGACAGATGTTACTAAGGGCTACATGGGATAGGAGATTGTGAAGAGCCATGATCACCCATATCCTGAAGGGGACACAGCACATAGATGAAATCTGAATATGAGAAAAACAAAGAATAATTTGTTACACAGGAGTAGTTAAAGGGGGTGCTGAAAAGTTAAAAAGGGGTGCTGAAAGTTTAAAAGGAGGCACTGAAAAGTTAAAAAGGGGTGGTGAAAAGTTATAAAGGGTGCTGAAAAATTAAAAGATGATGCTGCAAAGTTAAAAGAAAGTGCTGAAAAGTTAAAAAGGGGTGCTGAAAAGTTATTAGAAGTGCTGAAAAATTAAAAGAAGATACTGAAAAGTTAAAAAAGGGTGCTGAAAAGTTAAAAAGGGTGCTGAAAGGTTAAAAGAAGGTGCTGAAAAGTTAAAAGGAGTGCTGAAAGCTTAAAAGAGGGTGCTGAAAAGTTAAAAGAACGTGCTGAAAAGTTAAAAGAAGGCACTGAAAAGTTAAAAAGAGGGTGCTGAAAAGTTAAAAGGAGTGCTGAAAGCTTAAAAGAGGGTGCTGAAAAGTAAAAGGGGTGCTGAAAAGTTAAAAGAAGTCACTGAAAAGTTAAAAAGAGGCTGCTGAAATGTTAAAAGAGGATGCTGAAAAGTTCTTGGCTTGGTCTACTTCCAAAAATCTGACCAAATGACCAAACATTAGAATTCCTTCTTGGTTAGGCTGAGAATCTTTTGGCGCCAACTTGTAAATTCTTCTTCTTCTTTATGTGCCATGTCCTTTCAGGATGTAGGCAATAATGGACTTCCACTTCCCCCTATCCCCTGTCACACTTAACACTTTTCCTTTTGGTATCTTATCCAAACCCTGCTTCACCATCCACTTGCTAAAGCTTATAAAGTTTGTCTCATCCAGTTTTTCCCCATCTCTCTTCCTCGCTGTTCATCCTTTGAGTATTCTCCAAGCTCTCTTTCCACATTGCATGTTCCAGAAACTTCAGCTGTCTCTTCCTGATGTTAAGCATAAGTTTCCTTTTTATTTCCATTCAATCCAAAACCTTGTTGTTGCTCACATGTTCAGTCCTTGTTATCCTCAGCATGCTTCTGTAGTATGCCATTTTTGTTGCTTCAAGTTTCTCTTACATCTTTGAGGGGGATCGTCCAGTATTCACTGTCATATAAGAGAACAGACATCACATAATAATCTAGTACTTTTTCTTTGTTTCCAACAAAATCTTCCTGTCTCTCAAAACCCTGATTAGCTTTTAAAATGTGTCCTTGGTCATGCCAATGCACCTTTGGATCTCAGTGTTGTACTTTCCGTCATCTGTCAGAACACCTCCCACATATTTAAATTTTTGCACCTGTTTGATCTTAGTATCCCTGACCTGTAATTGGCATCGAAAATAGCTTCATTTCTTTCATAACAACTGGAGGGATTCTGTATTTTAAGTTTTTATAAATTATGATGGAGTTTATTCAAATATCTAATATTGAGAATCAAAGCATATTTTTCTTTGAGTCAATGTTTCTAAAAACTGATGCCATTTAAATCAGATCTTGTTGGTATCTTATTTTCTGTAATTGTTCCATTATCAATAAACTTTGTGGTGATGCATTGCTTTTGTCTTTCATTTGTGTATCCTTGAAACGAAAATAATAATCATTTTAGAAAAAAAATTATGCAAAATATAAGTTCAGGTGAAAACAAGTACAGAATGAAATTTGTAATAAAAAAGAATTACTTTCTCATACAAATATTGTTTAACTTCATATTTAGAACCACTGAACTGAAAATAGTACATTAAGCCAATCAATTGGCAAAAAGGATACTTTTAATTCATATTTTTTCACTGAAAATGTTTTTCTTTCTGTGAGCCAAAAAATTGATATTTTCTCATCAATGGTATTTTGCATCTGTAAATTCAAATGGATGATTTTGTGCAAATATGGAAAAACCACAAAGAAAATAAAATCAGATCAAAGAAAATTCATATACATTCCACTACACATGGCCACAGAAGTGTGTATAGTGACAGTTCTAACATTTTAACATTGAAAAAACATTTGTTAAATAAAATTAGATAAAAATGTTCAGGTGTATATAATAGGTAGGCATGTATAAATGCACTTTAATAGAATGACATTTTATTTTTTATATTCTTAAAAATAAAACTGGAACACACATACACACATACACATGCACAAACATACAAATATATATCTATATTAATAAAGATATATATCATTCCTCACCAATAGCATAACTTGGTGTTTTATGCACAACACAATTTTCAGGTGCTGAATAGAGACTGACTATTACATAATATAAATTTTAATAAAAAAATATATGCTAGCACAGACCATATATTAAATGAAGATTATGGTTTTTACTATTTAAAAAAGAAAAAATATATATTGTATTTAAAATAGCAAGATTTTTATTCTATATTTAGAATAGACGAAGGTTAATTGTATTTTTAAAATATATATACATTAAAACAAACAAACCTAAAACTTTTAACAAAAACATTATTAACAGAAGCAGCCTTTGAGATTTGCAAATGAAATCACTCAACCGCTAGTTGAGAGCAAGGGAAAAATTTACTCGCCCCAAAATCATTTTACTCAATCAACTTCATTTTCTTCATAGTCACCTTACATAAACATAGAGTGAATCACTGACGGAAAACAAAAAATGAAATTTTAATTAAATCTTCAAACAATTTAGAAAGAATTTAAAATTTTTTAAAAATAATAACAACAAAATTTGATCTTTCCTCTTAATAATAACATAAACATTTTGATGATAAAACTTTGTTTTTATTAAGTTTGAGCCCTTTTAACATCATGATATGCTGTTTTTTTTTTGTTTTTTTTTGGCAATTGAGTGGAGGTACCTAAATTCATAGTTTCTTTCTTCTGTTTGACTACACCCTACATCTCACAGATGATACAAAAAAAACAAATCTGATTTTCTCAACGATTTTCTATAAAAAATTACTAACTTAATTTGTTTTTCAGTGCATGGTTGAAAGAAGTATGCATATTTTTTTCTTTCTTTCAAATGTTCATTTTTACTTTTTGTAAGCAGGGAGGAAATATAGATGCTCAGTCAAGGATAATATTTTTCCAAATGAGTTTCTAAAAATCTGTGAGTGTCTTTAATCTGGGCAACAGAGACATTTTGGTTCCACTCTGAAAGCGTTAATTAAATGAATGTTTACACTGACCGGGACAATAAAAGCAAGACAGGAGCTTGTCAATCTAAATTCCATTTGTCAGATCTTGCTTTGATGATTGCAGGATGTCATTGTATTTTCTTTAACCCCACGGTTCAACATAAATAAGGCACCATGCATAAAACTAAACAGTTCAGTAATGCCATTGTAGGTCATTCTAAGTAACTTGTGAATCTTCAATGACATACTTTTGGGTTGTAAGAGCAATCACATTTTCTTTCTCTATATTTGAAGGGGACACATTTCATTGCAAGATTTTTAATTGACCGCAGGCGAGTAAAGCAATCAGCTTTAATCGCCCAATTAAGTTTTTAATTGATTGAGATGATAAGGCAAGTGAAATCTCAAAGGCTGAACAGAAGCAAAGATTAAAAAGAAATTATTATTATTAAAAATAGACAGGATTTATATTTTATATTTAACGTAATGATATATAATATATTTTATATTAAACATAAAAATGTCATGCTACCAGTGAGAAATAATATGTATATTTATTAAGACATACTTAATAGCTCTACATTGAGTACTACTTTATTAACACCAGCACTTAATGTGCAATATCTTATATAAATATAGATATATTATGGAATTATACAAAAATTTAGGAAATTGGCATTAGCCAACATATTTTGAATTTTGTTAGTTTTAACATAATTATTTTTTAATGGATATTCATATTTGAGTAGATAGTCTATTTATATATATATATATATATATATATATATATATATATATAAACAGATTATCTACTCGAATGGATGCCCATATTTGATTGGAAAGTCTGTTTATATATATATATATATATATATATATATATATATATATATATATATATATATAAACTGACTATCCAATAAAATATATATATATATATATATATATATATATTTTTAATCCAAAAGGATGATCAGATAGGTAAATCCCAAAGCCCCGATCCTAATTAATATTAATTTCATTAATATTAAAATTGATCAAATGATATATATATATAAATAAACAGACTGACTACTCAAATACAAGTTTCCATTAAAAAATATATATAAAAAATTATATATATATAGTCATCTGCAAACAGATCTGTTTCGCATCTCATCAGTATGGTTAGACATCCAATTGCTTTTACCCAGGATTGAAACCCGACCAAATTGGCGTCAGTCAGTGATTCTACCTCTGAGCTATGGCCACTTGGTAGAAGGAGGCAGACTTTTAGTGTATGATTTATCATGCACCAGAAGTTAGAGTTCTCTAATTCATTACTGAATAATTAAGCAGTACATTATAATATCCACTGGTCTTAATCATCTGAGAAATAGATATTTTCCAAATAAGATTTCTTGAATGATTAAGGCCAGTGGATATTATTGCATTGTATAATTATATATTAAAATGTACTGTTTAATTTTATATATAAACAGACTATCCACTCATATACCAGTAGCCGTTAAAAAATAATAATGTCAAAACAAACAAAATTCATAAATATATATATATGTATATATTAATAGAATCAAAGATTAAAAAAATACCAATAGAAGCACTAATGTGAAATGGGGTTTATTGAAGAAAATTAGGCTGTACAGCATTGGGAATGCAGTTTGTGCTAGGAGGAGAGACTGCCTATAGTAACATAACCAGACTGGGAGAATTTATTGAATGAAAGGTCTGAGGTAATGATGGGATGCAAGCACACAAAAAAGTATATCTTTGGCCTGTATGAACCCAATTGAGGGTAGATGTGACTTTCTCACCTTCACATCCAATTACCTTCACTTTTGCTCGTCCCTCTCTCTCAGTGAGAATGCTGGCAGTCGTGTGTATAAAGAATAAGCATTATGAAATGCCAATTGCCCTTTGCAACAAAAATTAATGAAGATTAACAAAATGGTTATACACAAACCAACAATTTGAAATTATTTGTTTGAACATTATTTTTGATTGATACTCGTATTTTAAGTAGATATTATAACCATTTCATTAATCTTCATTCATTTCTGTAACATATTTACATTTGTTGACATTACCATACATTTCAGAGCAGATATGGTTATTACAATGAATTGAAAATTGTGTTACATAGGCTTGATTTGACTTCATTTACACAATTAGTCATTCATGGTCGAGAGATCTAAGATGCGCCAGATCAATTGGTGGCTTCTCCTATTTGGATAGGGGTTGCAGGTTCGAATCCTGCCAAATGAAACACATTTTTGTAACAAAAATTTATCATAAATAATCAGGCCGGTAGAAATAAATTTAATATACTGTTTAATTATAAACAGAACATCTAAATATGAGCATTGATAAAAAATAATGTTCAAACAAATAATTTTGTATATATATATATATATATATATGTATATATATATATATATTATTGTAATATAATTAATTTATCATTTTCACAACAGAATTTTCCATGATTTGGGATCATATTTTTTTTATGAATCCATCTTTAAGCAATCATTTCTGTGGGGACTAACGAAAAAATTTTTTTTCAAAAGTGAAACATTATTATTAATTAAATTTTAATGAAAAATATTTTTGATGTTTACATAAAATGGTCAGTTCATCTCTACATTTCAGTAGTTTGTTATTTGTAGGGAACCTTAAAATCTGCAGCTTTTTACTCAGGCACAGAGGGCAGATATTGTAGAATGACTTACAGATTCTTGTTTTTTCCAGAATTTTCTATTTTACTTTGACGTTTTTGTTTGTATTCTTTAACTTCCAAAAATACACAGAAAGGGATGTTTAGTTTTGGTACATGTTGTTTTTGAAGGAAGTTAAGTGCATATACCAACACTGTTCTTAATAGATCCAATGTAAACTTTTTTAATAGTTAAGTTTTCATTTGATGCTATATTACATTGGTCCACAATAGAATTTGTTAGACACCTATTTTCCAGTGTACAATTGTTAGGATTTCTACAATTACATAAGTTTGTATTATTATCTTTATTATTTGGATAGTTACTTTGGTTTATGTGCTGATTTAAAATTTAATTGTTACGATTTTAAATGATATTTTCTGGACTATTTGTATAACTATAACTTAATTTAATGGTATTTTTATTAAAAATTTTACTTAAAGGGTTATTATTTGGATAATATTTCTTAATTAAATTGAGGAACTTCAGCCCTAATTTGATGCTGAACATTTGGTTAAAAGTGGGTGTATACCAAATGATTTTTCTATTTATATTTTTCCTGTTATAGATTAATTTTTATGTATTTTGTAGCTCCTATTCTTTAAGGCATTATTAAAAAAACTTTATGTTTATAAAATACTTTTTCACTAGAAGAGTTTTACTAATTCTCTATTCTATGGAGAAAGGTATATGTTTGATTATACTTAGAGGGTGATTAGACTTTAGGTGGATGTATAATGGATGTTCATTAGGTTTTATGTATAGTTGATAAGTATCATTTACTAAGTATAATGTTACATTGAGGAAGCTTACTAAAATCTGCCCACTAGAATCATTAACCTAACTAGACCAGAAATTGGTAAAATCAGCAAAATTATTCTAGAACTGATTAATAATCAAACCAAACAGAACCTTGGATTACTACAGTGAACTAATACAACATGTCATAAATTGATTTTGCAATATAAAGGATAAAAACAGCTGTTCTTTAATCCAATTTGTTCCATGTTTGGAACTTAACATACACATGACTCTATATGCATAAACTTTACACATATTTGCTTACACGTAAAATAAAATTATTTCTTGATAATGGTTAAAAGTACAGCAAAAAGTACTCGGAAGTACAAAACCTTTGGACAGTTCTTATATAATTTGAGTTCTGAAAAGAAAAAATTATATGAACCCATGAAAAATTATATAAAAGACTTATTGATAATACTTTATCTGTCATTTTTAATGAAACCTGTATAAAAGAGTGACTGTTGCCCAAAAGCAATATATATATATACAAAATCAGCAGCTGTAAAATAACTTCTACATTTGTCTTTATATCAGAACTAGGAGTCTACAAAATAGAATGTAAATAATGGTCTTCAAAATAAATTCATTGGACATCCCTTTTATGAAAATTGGACTGCTTCCACTAGTGTAAATTGTTATGAGCTGGAATGAGAACAATTTACCCCTGTAGATTAAATAAGTGGTTAAGTTCAAAATTCCCTGAAGGTTACTGAGATTCACAGATGCCTGAAAAAAGGCTGGAGGCCGAAATGTTGTGATAATGCAACAAAGAGGAAGACATAAGTCTGAATTAAAATAATACAAGGAACAATGTTATCATCATTTTTATAAAAAAAAGTGGATGGCTGTGCCAAGAGTAGATTTTTATGAGCTCCTGATTGTCACTGATGAAAAGGGATAGCCAACAAGGGTGACAATGTGAAAAAATAGTGTTTTCTGCAGCTGAAATCTTGCTCTGATCAATGATGTTATTTAACTTCTTGTATCTGCATTGTGTCATCATGGATATCAGCTCAGAATAAGAAAACGAAGGCTCAAGTTCAAATTTCAGTCAAATTCTTTTCATTCACTTATGCACAATTACCAATGGGAAAGGTATTTTATATATTTTGTGACCCACAGAATATAATTTCACTCAAAAGCAAGAATGCAGGCTGCCAAATAAAGATAAATATTATTTAAGGTAAACAGCAGGAATGGAGAGGGCAGTGTTTGCATTAAAGAAATATAATTGTATTTTGATGAGCAAATAAAAATAGGATATAGCATCACAAACAATGACAAACAATATGTGTTCTGTCAAGGTTGAAAAATATAAACCAAGGAATTATGATGACTCATCTGTGACCCACAGAATCTTAATTCAGTCACACAAGAAATATTAAACAATGGCACAGGAATGTGATGACATCAAAGGTAACTCGCCAAAGGTAATAATAAGGTAAAAATATTAAACAAATGTACCTGGACAAAAAATTACGTAATTAGGTGGAAGTCGACATGTTTCAGCTTATATAAGATTAGGTTTTCTGGGTCGAGAATCAGTGAGAACAGAGAGGACTTGAATAGAATGCAGGGAAGAGAAAACAATTCCAACCAGTCAACTGCCTTTGTATGCCCATGTGCTATTTCTCCGGCTGCCTCCTACTCCACATCAGTGTCACCAAAGAAGAATAAAAATATAAGTTAATATTTTTAAATTCACATCATCCTTGGTGTCAGGCACAGTATACAACAGTATTAATCCATCTCTTCTCCCTCCAGCTAAGGATTGAATAGAAGGACTGACTGGGTTCTATAGCCTTGGTTGATAACTAGTCTAATGCAGAAAGCAATAGTAACCTGCTGCGAGAAAGAGACATGAGCACCAAGCATGTATCATGTATTGCAATTAACTGACTGATCTGTTATATAATCTGCAGAAATAAACAGGAGGCATTACTTTCAGAGCATCGCTTATATTTATCTCACTTTATTTATTTCATCCATCTAGCTATCTATCTGTGCATGCATGCATGTATGTGTATGTATGCACAGCATGATATTTTATATTGCTTTTATATTAGCTAATATGCTATTTATAGTAACTTATCCATTTAAGTTGCTCCCACATGTGTTTATGCAGTGTGCGTTGATTAAAAGAAAGAAAATATGCAGTAAACAAAGTGAAAATATTTATTAATCAATGTAAAACTAAAAACTAACCGACTGGAAAAGTTCAGCTGAGACTCTCAGTAAATAAACTAGAAATTACTCTCTATAAACGCTCTATAAACTGGAAATTACTCTCTATATACACTCTATAAACTGGAAATTACTCTCTGTAAACTCTCTATAAACTGGAAATTACTCTCTATAAACTAAAAATTATTCTCCATAAACTAGAAATTACTCTCTAAATTCTCTGTGAACTAGAAATTACCTACTAACTTATTGTATGCCACTAGGAAATTAACATTTATTTATAATTAACACCTTTACTATTTCTCAAAATTGATTTCTCTAAGCTATTTGCTCACCACTGCCAGTTATTGTGCGCAGAACTCTTTGGGTCAAGTCTCTGGATCAAGCCAATGATTTTATTCATATGGTCCAGTGGACAGAGAGTTGAGTTAAAGGGAGATAATTAAGACATCCGGAAGTGGCATGTTTCATGGAACAAGAACAATATATCCCAGTGATCGAAATAAAAGGTTCGATTCAAAATTTCAGTCACCTGAAGAAAGGCGAAGCATACAACAGATTCACCATTGGCGATCACAATCTCAACAATATAAAATATGCAGATGACAGTGCTGATAGCAGATATGGAAAGTAAACTACAAGACCTCCTACAAAAGTTAGGAAGGGAAAGTGAGAAGAAAGGGGTAAACATAAACTTCAAGACAACTGTATGCATGGTCATTAGCAAAAAGAGGACCCCAAAATGCTAAATAAAGGCTGGGGATACTAAAATCAGGCAGGTGCAGAAATTTAAATACCTGGGAAGTGTTCTGACAGAGGATGGAACGTGTGACACTGAGACCTGAAGGTGCATTGGCATGGTCAAGGTTGCATTCCGGAAGCTGAATAGAGTTTTGAGAGACAGGAAGATTTCACTGGAAACAAAAAAAAAGGGTACTGGATTGTTATGTGATATTTGTCCTCCTATATGGCAGTGAATACTGGACAATCTCCTTAAAGATGAAAGAGTGACTCTAAGCAACAGAAATGTTGTTCTACTGAAAAATGCTGAAGATACCATAGACTAAATATTTGAGCAACAACAAAGTTTTGGAGAGGATGCAAATGAAAAGGAAACTTATACGTATCAGGAAGATACAGCTAAGGTTTCTGGGACACTTAATGAAGAAGGAGGGCTTGGAGAATCTGATGCTCACAGGATGGATAAAGGGAAATAGAGACAGGGGAAAGCAGTGTGAGACATAATTGATGAGCTTGAGCAAGTGGATAGTGGAGAGGAGTTTGAGAGAGATACCAACAGGAAAAGTGTTAAAAACAAAAACAGACAGGAACAGGTGACTGTCTATGATCACTTACGTCCTGAAAGAACGCATCACATAGTGAAGAAGAACAAAGTTTCATTGTTTTTTGTTGAAATAACTAGAAATGTAACCATAAGTTTGTCTCTCTTACACTTCTTATTTCCCTATAAAGTATGATCATTAAAAAATTAAATAAAATGTCAATCACCATTTTCTGTCTTTTTAAATCCGGTTCCTTTATTGTTCTTTCTCCTTACTAATGTCTCTCATTTTCTTTCACTCCCAGTAAATTCTTGCATTTTTGTGGTTTTATTTATTTGATTTTGGTGAAATGACTTTTAAAAAAGTTAAAAAAAATAAATAACTTTTTCTAGAAATTTATTCAATTTACTTTTTTGAAAGAAAATGCCAATCTCATGTTAAACAACCTGATAAAATAATAAATATCCAGTTTTTTTCTGAAATGTTTTAAAAGTCTGACTTGCAGATAAAAGCCGAAAGAAGCAAAAAAAACAGTCTTTACTAATTTCATCATCTGTTTGTAAGTTATTTGTAAACTAGGAATTTATTTTCTCTTGATAAGTGAACATTTTATTATTTTTTTCTTGCTTATAATTGGATTTTTATTGACTGCCTTTTTGTTTATCTGATTTTAAAGATTAAACAATTTGAGTTACTACAGTATTTTTTGTAGAAGGTTTTAGAGACATTTTATTAGAGTCAAGAAAGTACATATATCAAAATATATAAATGTAAAGATGATAAAAAAAAACAAACAAATCTATCCCTCAAAGGTGGAGTTGATTTCAGATAAATCTATAAGGGGATGCTGAGAAGTTTTTTCACGTCTTATTTTTTTCTGGGAAGCCTTTCTTTGTTGTGCGTTGTGGTACAGTGGGTATCAGCTCAGAATGAGAAACTGGGGAGCCGAGTTCGAATTCCAGTTGAATCCATTGTATTCACTTATGTGCAAATACCCTTGGGAAAGGTATTAATCCGTTTCTTCCTTCCAGTTATGGGTTACATAGCAGGACAGATTGGGTTCTATAGCCTTGGTTGGCAACCAGTCTACCGCAGAAAGCAATGGCAACCTACTGCGGGATAATCTTCTGCCCAGTCAGTCATGTCTGTTTCGAGACATGATCGCCCAAGCGTGTATCACGTATGGCACTTAACTAACTGACTGACTTCTTTGTTGAACCAAGAACTTATCAGCAGCTACACATAAATAAATATTCACAAATGAACTGGGTAAATTTCCTGGAAAGTAGATTATGTTAAAAAATTTAATATTTTCCATGTAAAATAAATCCTTTTTTTCCATCATTAGGATCCTGTTGAGTTTTGTCTTCACTGGGTGGGTCTCCATACTGCTACATAAAATGGTATCAATGAAAACAGTAATGTTCACGAAGATATACTCCACATATTTTGATGGTTTAAACAAATCTATGGTATTTGTCTATATTTCTGAGATGAGGTAGTTTTTACAGTATTTATATTATTCAGACTATTGTCCTCATCTTTGTTGCCATTTGTAAGACATTTTGGCAGTTGTATACTCCGGCCTTCTTCAGATGCTAGAAATTCCAAACCAAACCCTATATTACAATTACTGGAGTATATAAACTCTGTTCCTTGTGTAGTAGTGCCTCTTTTGGATGTCATGAGTTATCTCCCTCTAACCTGTAAGTTACTTGTTCACCACTGAGGCACTACTATGCAAAGAATGGAGGTCACATACCCCAGTAATTGTAATAATGGGTTTGGTTCAAAATTCCTAGCACCTGAAGAATGCCGGAGTGTACAACGGCTGAAATGTTGCAGAAATGGCAACAAAGATGAGGACAATAGTTCGAATAATATAAATACTGTAAATCTATGGTATTTATATTTTTACGCAGTTCAAGCTGTTGTCCTTTATTGCTATGTTTACACCATTTCAACCATTGTATGCTCTGCCTTCTTCAGGTGCTAGCAGTTTTGAAATGAACCCTTTATTTGAATCACTGGGTATATAATTCCCATTCCATGCATGATGCCACTTCTGGATGCCATGTAGTTATCTCCCTTTAACTCAGCTCTAAGTTATTTATTCACTTTTGTGGCTAGGTATTGAACTCACAACTCTTTGGAACTGACCAACACTTATATATACTGGGCCATGTGTCCTTGTATTCAGTGTATGAATTTCTAAAACTTATAAACTTAATGTCTCAGTGACCATTTTTACCAGAGTAAGTATACTGCAAACTTTGAAGCTAAGGATTTTTCTCTACTACTCTGTGCTACTGGTTCCCTTATTGTATTTATTTCTATGTTTGGCCAACTTAAAAGTATAGACAAATAACAAATCTATGATGTTTTCCATTTCTTTTTTTTTTTGTTTTTATAATCATGTCATCCCAAGCAAGGCATTTTACTTCCACTGTTGTGCAGGGGGTTACATAGGGGGAATGTTATGAGAAGTGAGAGGTTGCAGGGAGTGTCAGGAAGAGAGTAGGAGAGGGAAGAAAGTACTGATGAGAGTGGGGCGGACGAAGAAAAAGCATGAGAGAGGATGTAAGTTAGTGAGACAGGAGATGACTATTGACTTTACATTTAAATTCTTGGAGATTAGAACTGTTCGGAAAGCAAGTATGCAGAAGAGAATTTCACAGGCAGGAAGTGCGAGAAAAGAAGCTGATGGAGTAGAATTTGTGTTTACAATTTATTGTTTTCACAGTAAAAGGGTGGGACCAAGTTGCCAATCCTGTGGCTCAAGAAAATTCGTATATAGGGGGTACCAGTGAGCTAAGTTCATTGGAGCAGAAGCCGTGAAAGTATTTGTAGAAGAGACACAGGTAAGCCACACTGCGTTGGTGAGAAAGCGACTGTATCCTAGCTGCCAAGTCGGGATCGATCACTCTACAGACTCTCTGTTGGATTCGGTCGAGGACACCTAAGTGGATAGTAGGAGCACCAGACCAGATATGGCAGCAATACTCAATGCATGGGCGGATGGTAGACTTGTATATATGCAGGATTGCTTGGGATGGAAAAAACTTCTTGGTCCTACACAGAGAACTGACTTTCTTAGCAGCAAATTTAGCTATGGATTCTATATAGTTATTCCACTTGAGGTCTGGTGTGAGAGTTAACCCAAGGAGGCATAGTGTTTCACTTCATTGGCCACCCTACCAGTGATACTTTCAGTTGCAACTTATAAAATTTCTCCATTAAAATAATTTATCAAGAAAATATTTTTTAAGTCCATTAGCTGTTATTGCTCTTTCCAGTATGGAGTGGAGCATCCTTCCAAAACTTTGTGGAATGTCAGTGTTCTCCATCATTATTTTCTCTTTTACCATACATGTGCTATCCATTTAATTTGTGGCTGCTGTTGAAAGTTCTTTAGTGATGCAGTTTCTATTACAGTATTTACATTATTCGAACTATTGTCCTCATCTTTGTTGCCATTTGTATGACGTTTCGGCCGTTGCACGTTCTGGCCTTCTTCAGGTGTTAGAAGTTTCAAACCAAACCCTTTATTACAATAACTGGGGTATCTGAACTTCATTACTTGTGTAGTAGTGCCTATTCTGGTAGTCATGAGCTATCTCCTTAAAACCATGTAAATTTTTGTTCACCACTGCTGTAGCCTGGTATTGAACTCACAACTCTTTGGGTTAATTCACAGGAACTAACCAACAACTATATCCACTGGGGCATGTGTCCTTAAGGGACTGATTCAAAATTCCCAGCATCTGGAGAAGGCCGGAATGCACAACAACCGAAATGTTGTACAAATGGCAACCAAAATGAGGACAATAGTCCAAATAATGTAAATACTGTAAATACTAGCTCATCTCAGAAATATAGACAAATATGCAGTTTCTATTATTTAGTACAGTTCTTTGTTTGTGATTCTGTAGCACCAGTCCACAAAGTTTAAAGAAGAATGATCCTCATTAATTCCCACAGGATTCAATCCCTCAAAGCTATTTTTAACAAATTGATCTGAGAAAGCACATGAACTTCTGAATGAGTTTGGTGCCATGTATGACATCCACCTGAAAGTCTTGATCTGACAGATCTATTTAAGAACAGGGCTTGAGTGTTAATGTTCATGTTTCATAGCAATCCATAGTGTTTGGCAAACTAACTTTAGAGCAACCTATTCTATATTCAACTTCCTTATCTCTGAGGTTAATTTTGTTACAACTGGTCCATCTGCTGAGATATTTCAACATCATTACTTTCATTCTAATTCCAGATCATAGTTTCTGTTGTGAGAAATGTTTATCTTGAGTTCTACTTATTGAAACACTTGGTAGAGCACATTGAATTTTTTTGTTCTAGATCCTTCTTCTCGTACTTATGAATACTTATGTCATGGCCATAACCGACTTATTATTACAGTATTGAGAGTCATCAAATACTAAATATATGCAAATATCAACTCAGGATACAATTTTTGACTACTCCTGGATCAACTGTAAAACTTTGAAAAATTATTAAAACAAAAAAAACAAATACTGAACTGTTACATAGTATTAGTCCTTCTGTATCACAGTGAATGCTGAACAATCTTCTCACAGATAAAGAAGAGACTATAAGCAGCAGAAATATAGTGGTGAGAATACCATGGATTGAGCAATGACAAAGTTTTAGAGAAAATGGAAACAAAAAATGTATAATTAACATCAGGAAGAAGCAGTTGAAATTTCTAGGGCACATAATGAGGAAAGATGGTTTGAAAAATTTGATACTCACAAGACAGATTGAAGGTAAGATGAATAGAGGAAAACAATGTATAACCTATTTAATGAGCTTGAGTAGCTGGATGGTAGAGTAAGTTTTTAGAGTAAATTATTAAGAACTACAAAGGACAGGAAATTGTGGTGGGCCATGATTGCCTGAAGTGACATGACACATAGAAGAAAAAGAAGAAGAATGATCACAAATTTGAAAAAAACTTGAAACTAATCTGTCATAATAAACACCACAATAAAGCACCTAGGTTAAGTTAGAATGGTTGATTTTATAACATATTAATTGTTGTTGAATTATTTAATGTCAAATTTTGTATGGGGCACCCAGTGAGGATCAAACTCACTACTCAATAATAATAGTCAACCAGATTTTTCCTTCTTCTATGTGCAGTGTCTCTTCAGGATGTACATGATCACGGCCTTCGACATTTTCCTATCCCTTGTAGCTCTTAACACCCTTTCTTTTGTTACACCTCCAAAACCCTGTACTGCCATCTATTTGCTCAAGGCCATCAAGTATGTCATGCTTTGCTTTCCTTTGTCTCTCTTTCCTCACTATCTGTCTTGTATCTATCAGATTCTCCAAGCTCTCCTTTCTCATTACATGTTCCTGAAACTTCAGCTGTCTTTTCCTGATGTTAAGTAACAGTTTTCTTTTCAATTCCATCCTCTCCAAAACTTTGTTGTTGCTCACATGTTCAGTCTATGGTATCCTCAGTATCCTTCTGTAGAAACACATCTTGGTTGCTTCAAGTCTTTTCTTCATCTTTGATGAAACTAACTTCTCTAACTATTCCTCTACATTGAGGCATATATTGAGGCTGGTATATAGAAGGCCGCTCTTGATCTAGTTACAATTTTTTTCATTGTGAGTTCTTATAATAATTTTATTTATTTTAACCAGCAACAAAACAAATATACTTGCTTGCTAAATATTCAGTATATTTAGCAAATAGTTTGATATCCAATGACTGTAGTAAATGAATATTCCAATGATTCTCCTCTAAGCTTTTATCTTACCTGGAGGCAGAAGTTCTTGCAAAGATCTAAACCTTTCAGGGCCTGGTCTAATGGTCCCTTTATTTACTTCATAGTCCAGAAGTTTTATTTTTGTATCCTAATAGCAATCACTTGGTTATAGATCAAAAAGATAGTTCAAATTCATTGTCCAATTCAACTAGACATTGACCAAGTTTCTTAAATGAAGAATATGGGAAATATTCTGAAATTGAAAAAAAAAAGAAAAACAAATTTAGCCCAAGCCAAATTTGAATCATAAGCTCATAAAAATGAATTCAGTCATAACTTGTCTTTGAATTTACATGAAACAAAACATTAAAAAAAAAAAAGATAGCCTGTCAAATTGACAAACGAGCAAAAATCTTCTAAGCATTAAAAAAAAGCTGTAAAATTTAACATCATTCAAAAATATTGAATATTGAACTGAAAGCAATTTTGCGATTATTAATTTTCTTGAGAATATTTAATATGAATCGATTTAGAAACAACAATTTTTGAAAAGTGCATTTCTGGCTGAAAGCTAAAGATAAGCCTCTTTCTGAGTTGTTTTCTTTCAGGTTTTAATAAGCATGGCCATCTTGTTCATTTGAATCAGGCAAAAATGCTTCAGCCACTAAGTTACTGCACAGTATGCTGCAAGTATTTTAATGTGTATTGAACCAAAGATTCCTTGGCTTCAAACCCAGGGATTTATCCCCTGAACTACAACAAAATATTTGTTAAGTTGCACTCTTCTAGTCTAATGCTCTAATCATGGTGACAAAACTACATTGTACCTACCTACCCAACATTCTAACCACCAAGATATAATTTTCTGTCTATACATTATGGTTATTTTCTTAGGGCATCTTAAATGTGGCACAAGTCTGAAAGTATGGTGCACCCAGTGAGGATTGAATTCACTACACAGTTGCAATTGATCTAGTGAGACAAGCTAGCTAACTATTACACCCCTTTAAGTTGCCCATTTACTAAGTATAGTTTAGGTGTGGCACAAGGCCTAGATTAAGGAGCATCCAGTAAAGATTGAACTCACTACCCAGTTGCAATTGATCTAGCAAGACAAACTTGCAAACTATTACATCACTTCAATTTGTCCATTTACTAAGCATAGTTTAGCTGTGGCACAAGGCCTGGATTAAAGAACACCAAGTGAGGATTGAACTCACTACACAACTGCAATTGATCTAGTGAGATAAGCTTGTTAACCACTACACTATGTCGGAATGCCTATGTCTTTACATTATATGATCATTAATAATCAATGTTTTTGCAATAAAATGGTATTAACCAACTGATACTGGTCCAATTTTCAAGTTATGTTTATATGTTAAATATACAAGTTCAGCTGATAATGTCTTTTTTTATTAAAAATATTTGCAATAATTTTATTTTTGGTGTGAGATCTTATTATACAAATTAACGTTATATCATCATATTGTAAATAAATGTTCTAGTTTATTTTTTTAATTAATAATAAATAAGTCATACAAAAGATATTACCTCAAAAGTTATGGGAACACAATGTTGGAAATTTTGAAAAAATTGAACAGAGATTGAAAAGAATTTGAAAACATTGGCAAGATAAGAACAAGAAAAAAAGCCTTTAAGAATAACATAAAAAGAAACCGAGAAAAATTAAAAGAATCATAAACAAGAAAAGTGGATTGGCCAACAAGAAGAAACTGGTGTTTAAAATGTAAGCATAGAAAAGATGCCGAATATTAAGAACATTGGCTAAAGATATAAAAACAATCAGTTGAGTTAAAGTGGGTAGTTACCCACTTTAACTCAACATCAATACAAGAAATGTGTATGTTAGCCAAAAGAAGTATACAAAAACTGATTTTTCAATAATACTGAGAAGTAGATAGAGAAGTAGATAAAGACAAGTAGACAATGACAAGTAAACAGAGAAGTAGACAAAGAAGTAGACAAAGACAAGACAAGTAAACAAAGTAGACATAGTAGACAGATAAGTAGACAAAAAGTAGACAAAAACTGATTTCTTAATAGTTTTGTAAAGTAGACAAAAAGTAGACAAAGACAAGACAAGTAGACAAAACATGTAGACAGAAGTAGACAAAAACTGATTTCTCAACAGTAATTATTAATGGCGAATGTAAAGTTACATTAAATCAACCTGATAATTGGGCTAAATTGTGGGTAGTTCATGGGAAAAGTGGGGAGGTGACAGAAAGTGTGACAATGAAATTTTTTTTTCTTTTTTTTTTTTAATCGTATCACCCCAAGCAAGGCAGTAACGCCACTGATGTGCAGGGGGCTACGTAATAGTGAAAAGATTGGAAAAGAGAAAACCGGAAACCACATCCTAAACAGGGAACAAGGGATGATCCTCTTAACCTGTTCAATAGACGTGGGTGGAGTGTGAACCGGGTGATGTGAAGGTATACTAAAATGGCCAAGGATGCATTCCAAAAGCTGAGTAGAGTATTTTGTTGGAAACAAAGAAAAGAATACTTGACTGTTAAGTGATATTGGTCCACCAATATAGCAGAGAATGCTGGATAGTCTCTTCAATGATGAAGGAAAGACTCAAAGTAATAGAAATGTGGTTTTTAGAGAAGGATACTGAAGATACCATGGACTGAACATGTGAGCAACAACAAGGTTTTAGAAAGAAAAGAAACAATGAGGAAACTTATACTTAACATCAGGAAGAGATAGTTGAAGTTTCTGGAAAATGTAATAGGGAAGAGGGCCTGGAAAATCTGATACTCACAGGGTGGAAAGAAGGAAAGAAAGACAGGGGAAAATATTGTTGGGCTTAAGCAAATGGATGGCAGAGCAGGATTTTGGAGAAATAACAAGACAAAAGGTATTGAGAGATACAAGGGACAGGAAGATGTGGTGGTCCATAATCCCTTAAGAAAAATAATAATAATTATAATAATAATAATTAGTTGGACTAAAGGGTAGGTAAGTCATAGCAAAAATCATCTGTGAAGTCAACATGTGAAGAAAATTAATTTGTTTTGGTTTATTGCAGACATATTTGTGAATTAGGGAAAAAGTCTTGTACCATTTTTGCTATAAAAAAAAAACTTGTAGCAATGAATGAAGAACAGGATTTAAGAGAGATAAAAAAAAACAAAGTTTACAAAATTTTAAGAGCTACAAAAGACAGAGAGATTGTGGAGAGCTATGATTGTTAATGTCTTTGAAGAAACATGGTACATAGAAGAAGAAAAAGAAGAAGAGAAATAATAATAATAATAATAATAATAATAATAATAATAATAATAATAATGTAGTTGGACTAAAAGTTGGGTAATTCATAGTAAAAGTCAACTAACAAAACTTAGTGGGGAGGTAGAATAATGTTTTGGGTTAGTAGTGTCAATAAATTTATAGGTTGCTTCAAAATCAATGATGGTCTAGGAAATTAAATAAAATCAATAAACATCAAACAATCTTTGAAAATAAAATACAAAAGCGAAAAATATTAATTCTTTTGAAAACTTTGTGATGAGATGTTCAGTGATTTAAATTTTTTTTTTCTCTTCAATGTTATTTTCTTCATATATCACATAACATTCAAAAAATTTTCCTAAAACCTCAAGCTAAAAGATATATTATAAATACACACACTGTGGTCTTAACAACTGTAGGGACCTAACCAACTTTGGATATTTCTTTTAAGTTAAATTTACCCTTTACAAGGCCCAAGGTTCACTTGAGATCTAAGGCTATTTTTGGAGGCAACATATGCATATAGGAGTGGAAGATCACTGTTAACCCTAGCTTTGAACAGGTTAAGATTGTAGTAATCAGAGAAACATCCTCTTGCAAGTCGGTTCTACAGAGTAGTAGTTTGCAGAAAAAAGCTGTTTGAATGGACGCTAATCCTTCCTGATGGAATATGGAGGGAATGTGGGTGGTTTGCTACTAGGTAAATGGCATGGTATGTCCTTGCTGTGAAAGTTTGAATTGAGAGAACCAGAAAATGTAGTTTGTCCAAGCACTATTTGTAAAAGTAGTGATAGGGCAGCAAGAGGCTTGTCACCTCCTGCCCATGGGAGAGATTAGAGGGTGGAGAATAATTTGTCACCTACAAAGGCTCAGAGATGATTTTGAACTCTATCAAGGCTGGAGAGTGAGATCTGGACAACTCCCACCCAAATATGATATAGGTGGCTGACCCAATTAGTTAAACATTCATCTCCATTCATGAAATCAAAAGGTGCAATTCATAATTATCCATAGAAATATTTGCGGGGGGAAAGAAAGAAAGTGGGTAAGTAAAGGAGTGAGGAAGAAAAAAGCAAATGTATAAAGGAATCTGTATCAATTGGGGTCTAAGAATTTAAGTATTTTTCTATGACGGCATGTGGTCATTAAATCACTTTTTCTTAAGTAGATTAGGGTTATTTATAAGGTTTAAGATGACAAGTTTTTCTAAAAGGCATACGTTACATCTGTCTCCTTTTTCATTTTAAGATTTGGATTTAGCGACAGTATTTCAGTTTATAATTGAGTTCTTGTTATTGTTTTTTAATTCCAATAATATATGGCTAAGGCAGTGATTTTGCTGTACTTACTGTTGTTTAAAGACATATGCTTCTTAAATCTAAGCTTCCACATGTTGGTGGTTGATCTAAAGTAAAATTTAATATCATCATCATCCGAACGAATGTGAGCTTTGTAAATTCTGTTTAAGTACCAACTCTAGCAATAAGGAAATTTTTGACAATCCCAAAATTGAATATTTTAATGCTTTCAAAAAAAATAAACCCAACACTAGTTTAGAGTACTTCATTAAAAACAATGTAGGCAGAAATAAGCAGAAATCACATAACCATATCATTATTTGGTTTAACCCACTTGTCAGCTGTAATGTTCAAACAAACAATTAATTTTACCAGAAATTAATGAAAAATTAAAAAATTCTTCTTTTATTAAATCCCCAAATTTTTCTTGATGGATATTTAAGGTAATTTAAAAACCATTTCGGCAAACTACTTGTGTAATTTCAGCAAATAGCTTATGTGAATTGTTGCAAGCCCCTTGTGTCCAGTCACGGTATAAGGATACACTGAATGTTCTCAGCCAAACTAAAATGCTGTCTAAAAAATCAGATATTTTCTGCATCACCTCAGATATGTGTATCTGTATGTATGCACACACACATGCACTCACATATGCAAGCACACACACAGATACCCATATATAGATGTATATAAACAGTGAAGATACTTGTATATAGCCATTGAAGATAAATTTTAAGATTACATTGGAGCATGAAACTGACAGTCCTATGTTCACACTATCTATATCTGAAAACACTCTTATTTCTCTTCCCAAATAATTATAGCAAGTTTTAACCAATATATATATATATATATATATATATTACTTTAAACAAAATAGACGTCATTATACTAACCCAACCTGAGGAACCTTTTGGCCAACACTGTTCAAAGGCTAACGTTGTCTTTATTGTAGATGGTAAATACAGGACAAAGAAAACACCAAAGGATTACTTACAAAAATGGGGGGAAAGATGGAGCTTGTCTAAAAATACCTTTAATCAATCAATATATAATATAATCAATAAATATATATATATATACATATATATATATATATATATTACAAGTATTTTCATGGCAACTGCTCTGATGAGCTTTTTTTCCTGGTTCCCTGACCACATGTATTTATGCATGCTACTAGATTGGCATCTAGGTCCCACCTAGAAACAGTTAAAAATAACCAGCTCTTCTACTCTAATAGTTTCTTTTCTCACACTTTCCATTTGTGGAACTCCCTTCCGTTTACTTGCTTCCCTGATAGCTACAATCTCTAAAAGTTTAAATGCAACATCAATTACCATCTTCTATCACCTTGATTCCCATCCAACTCATTTCTTTCTTTGACATCCTTTGTAAATTGTTTTTTCTTTCACTGTAACTCTCTGTGCACTAGTTGCTATCCTGCCTTGCTTAGGGTGAAATGATTATATATATATATATATATATATATATATATATATATTTGGGTGCATATAAATTTACCGATCCAAACATTCTACCAATCCAAACTTTTCAATTATGACAGCTTTCTTTTTTGTCAGAATTACTTTAAACATAACTGTAATTCACAAGGTATTTGTATATCTATTGAACTAGAATCCATAGACTTCTAGTTTTATGCTCTATTTATTAAATTGTAGATATTTGTTATGTTATTGAATTAGACACCAGAAAGCCCTCAGCCCAATACTCTGACCACTAAGCCGACACTTTGTTCTGTCAACTGTCATTATAGTGTTTAAGGAGAAAAATGCACAGCACTGATATAGGATAAAAAAATTATTTTAAAATAAATGTGTAGGTACGGTGGAGAATTCCGCCAGTTTCAAGTGATTGTGGGTGGTTTTCATATTATACCGATTTATTGAGGTAGAAGAAAATATTATTAAAGGAATCTTGGAAGGAAGAAAGTGCATTGTTCTGTGACACAAAAGAAGATACAGGTCCATGTGCAATTGGCAGAAACATTGGAAAGAGAGAAAAAAATAGAAACAGAAATCTGCTGGCGACAGTGGGGGGAGTAGGTAGGTGGAAGGGTAAGGAACAGCTGAGATCACAGAAGCTTAACAAAGCCCAGTACAAGACAACAGGAGATATCAGAGCTTAATAACAAAGGCAAATCGAATCTGATTCTCCCACGAAAAAAATTATAAATGATACTCACAATATTTTTTTTTTATAGAGACATTTGGCTCTGAGTGTTTAACTGCCTGACAAGCAGAGTTTCAGAAAATAGAACAGAGAAATATTCTTCTTGTCTTCATTTCATAATTAAAGGAAAATGAAGAATATTACAGTTTTAAAGATTCATCTCCGATCATACTTTTTTGTCATAGAAAAAATGTTTCAAAGTTCTGGCTATTTTCTGCTAGAGCCAAATGCCAATGTCTTTGAAGAAAGAACCAAACTAAAACTTTTATGTGCTTATGACCACATAACACTGAAACACTGGTTCCCATTTGATCACCAAACTTAAGCAACAATGGGCCTGGTCAGAACCTAGATTGGTGATTACTTTGGATTGCCAAGTGACGTAAGCTTTTCTATAAATATTATCATAGTAATTGTTCTGATGAACTTTGCTCTAGTCATTATTGTTATTCCCCCCACCCAACAAATTGTACATATGAGAACTAGTTAAGACTTCACAGATACTTTGAGGTATTATGGTGGATGTAGTAAGAATGTGTTGTTTTGGTGCAAGGAATACCGTAGTATGTTTGGGTTATAATTGTAGTTAACTAATTCCTTTTTTAAGACTGTCATCTCAGACTAGAAAGTCCAGATTAACCTACTGTTTAATCCACAGTTTAACCATAGGGTAGAAGAGATGGACTAATGTCTTTCCCAAGACAAATAGCATGAAAGTAAACACAACAGACTAGATGAGAAATTGAACTTGTCTTGCTGCTTTCACTTTCTGTATTGACAATGATTACAATGCACAAGTAAAGTTACTTTACGTAAAATGAAGAAAGGGTTGGTGCAAATTGCAGTTGTTGATGTTGAAAGTAGTGGTATTAAACATGTAATGCTAATAATAAATCCACATGCATATGCGCACACACACACACACACACACACACACACACACACACACACACACATATATATATATATATATATATATAGATCTGAATCTGGATCTAGATCTGGATCAGAGTTTATTGTCACTCTCATTTGAGGAACCCCTCCCTGAATGACTTCCACTATTTCGTGTCCATCATTTCAAGGGGTGTTCTGTACTTACCACATTTGACAATGCAGGTTGGGGAAAACTGTTGTTGGTTGTTTATAACCAAGTTTTGTTAATCTTCGTTAATTTCCGTAACATGTTTACATTTGTTGACATTACGATACATTTCAGAGCAGAGATGGTTATTATGATGAATTCAAAAATTGTGTTATAGGCTTAATTTGACCTCGTTTAGACTGATCATCATTTGTGGTCAAAAGGTCTAAGACACACCAGATCACATGGTGACTTCCCCTCTGTGGATAAGGGTTGCAGGTTCGAATCCTGTCAAATGACACATATTTTTGTAATAAAAATTTATTGTAAATAATCAGGCTGGTAGAAATAAATATATAATATTGTTTGATTAAAAACAGAATATCTATTTAAATATGAGTATTGGTCAAAAATAATGTTCAAACAAATCATTTCAAATCATTGGTTGTTTATAACCAAGTTATGTTAATCTTCATTAATTTATGTAATATATAGATATATATAGGCAGAGAGATGCTTACTTCATCAGACTAAACTTGTTAAATTGGTAGAAATTGGGTTGACAGAACTGTTCAGAAGCCATCAATGGTTGTGTTCACATCTAAGTCACTGAGGGTTTTAGTATACTGTCCTTGTTAAGAAATAGATCTTGTCAGATAATGCAATCTCTCCTAGAAACTAAGGTCTACTCACTATAGTTGCTGTATAAACAACAGATCAGGTATCTGTAATACAGTTTGGCTAGGTGTCCTGGCATACAAAGACCTCAGAAATGAGTAATACCTCATCATTATTAAACATCTCACTGACAATCATATATATATATATATATTTCATTTGTAAACAAGTTATTACGCGACCTATGTTTCTACCATGTAGTGTCTTCAGTCAATTTGCAATAACTTTTTAATGCAACTGTGTACTGGTCTAATTTTATTATGACCAAAAACTAAGTAATTAAATAATTATATATATATAAGTGGACACTGAAGTCAACATCAAGAGGCAACTGACTGTTTCATGCTAAACACATTTATCATACCATCTATGCTAAGAATAAACATATGAGTAATACAAAAGTATTAAGGGAAATGGAAACAAAAAGCACTTGATCTTTCTAGAACACATAATGGAGAAAAAAGGTTTGTGTTTAGCATAAAACAGACTGTTGCCTCTTGGTGTTGACTTCAATGTCCACTTTTATATCTGCATACACTCTATCCCTGATATACCCATAAATATAGCATAAATTCAAACTATGTTTTATCATTCATATACATACATACATATATACTCAAAATAATAACTAAATAGACTCTGTAAGTATTTAGGTTGTAAATTTATACTAAGATAAACCTTTAGAAAAACCACTAACAAACAGAACCTAATTCCGTTACAATCCGGTGCACTAAGGCGTCGGATAAAAGGGGAGAAAAAAAAGAAATCCGCGGAATAAGGACAAGACATACGATACTCCGCAGTAAAGAAAAAAAAACCCAACCACAAGAAAAAGAAAAAGTGCTCGATACAAAGTACAAACGATATACAAAAGTAGAGCAAAGACACACAAAGAATCTCAAGCTAGCCAAAACCTACCGCGGTTTCACACTACGGCTCGTCATACATATATATATATATATATATATATATATATATATATATGGTAATTGTCTGAGTACAATGGTTTATAAAAGCAGTAGGTTTATGAACAGTGGGTTTTAATGTACCTGTTCTTTCACTTCCTTAAAATATATATATATATATATATATATATATATATATATATATATATATATATATATATATATATATATATATATATATATATATGTATGTATATGTGTGTGTGTGTGTGTGTGTGTTTTATGTAATCTAAACAATTTAGCCCCTTTAACATAATACAGTAGTAAAAAAATTAAATTTATTGACACCTGTCTAATATTATATAAACTATGGTTATGTTTTTCTAAGAAATGTTGTTTAACTGAACTATGATCAGAAAGGTGGCAGGTAAGTCTACTACATATATTGGTTTTACTACAACCATGCTCTTCCATAGACAGACTTTAGTTGATAGCACAATAATACTCACACATACACACAGTAAAAAGAACCTTCAGATATTGGAGACCATTTACATTAAATCAAAGCAACCTACACTCAATAAAATCACATTTCGATCTAGTCACAACACATTACATTGCATTTAGACATGGTTCTGTTAACATTTCAGTCTCTCATGTAGAGTAGCCTCATAGAATTGCATTCCAAATTTATGACCTGTGTCTGCTATTCGGTGACTATTAATGTTGCATAGCAATGTTTTATATCAACATGAGATAAAATCATCTTTGATGGTGGATGTCTTTATGTTAATGTCCCTGTAACCTCTTTAAAGATGGCTCATATGAGCAGAAAGCTTAGAACCAGCATCATAAAAATTATCCAAATGTTGGAGAATTTTTGTCTTTATTTTCATCTGAAATTAAAACCAAAATATGGTGTTTAAAATGGCTCATGATTAAACATAATTCATTGTCTGTTAAAATTTTACAAAATTCGTCACATTTATGAAATAAATAAATTAAATAAATTCAATGATTATTAAAACTAAATAAATTGAATTAAATTAAATATATAGTCAGTCAGTCAGTTAAATGCCATGCGCGATACACGCTTGGGCGATCATGTCTCGAAAGAGACATGACTGACTGGGCAGAAGATTATCCCGCAGTAGGTTGCCATTACTTTCTACGTAGACTGGTTGCTGACCAAGGCTATAGAACCCAATCTGTCCTATTATTTAACCCATAACTGGAGGGAAGAGACGGATTAATACCTTTCCCAAGGGTATTTGCGCGTAAGTGAATGCAAGGAATTCAACTGGAATTCGAATTCGGTTCCCCGATTTCTCGTTCCGAGCCGATATCCACTGCGCCACAATGCACATCCGCTCAATGTAGACATAAAAATAGGTATAGGATTTTATAACAAAATCAAAGTTAAACTGAAAAGTTTTGAAAAACTCTAGAATTTCCCTTTAAAGACTTTATATGCTTAAAATGTTTGTTTATCATTATTGTTATCATGTATACTTACTATTATTGTTTTTATTATTATTATTATTTTGATATTTTTATTTTTACTTATAGTTTTTATATAATAGTATTATTTTTATGTAAGAGTATTTTTAATAGGTTTTATGAATTATTATTTTTTATTTTTATTTTCGTAATTTTTATCAGTTATTGTTATATTCTGTCTTTATTATTAGTATCTGTATTATTATTTTTGTTATTTTATTATTATTATTACTTTAAGGTTTTTAAATATTAGTTTATTTATTATCATGTTATTACTACCAATAAGTTCTATGTATTAACCTTAATAATAATACTATTGTATTATTATTAAGGTTAGAATTAATAAGAAGAACTAACAATTCATTTTTTCTAGCAAAACTTCAAACCCTAATTTTAATTTTTAATGCCATGCATCTTAAAATAGACAACTAAAGATCCAAGTCAAGATATACTGACTTCCATAACTACTGTCATTGTAAATCTAGTTCAAGGACATCTTGTCATCTATATAGACACTAATATCTTAAGTTAACCTCCTCTCTCCTATTTTTTCTTCTCTATTTTCTTCTTTTTTCTTCTTTCTTTTTTACTTGACTTTTTTCTGGATAATTTTAACCCATTCATTGTTGTATGAATTTGTTCTGAGGAGCAGTCTATAAGAGAGCCACAAAATATAATATTACCAATGGATTTATAAAAACATCCAACTTGATGCAGCAGAGACATTCTTCTGAGAGACATGCTGAAAATACCATAGACAGGCTATGTGAATAAATAGAAAATTTTAAGAAAAATTGAAACAAAAAATAACACTAAAACTTAGTATCAGAAAGAGAAATTTAAAACTTTTTGTGGGAGATAATGAAAAGAGAAGGCTTGGAAAATTTGACACTCCCAAGATATATCAAAGTTATGATGATAAGAGAAAAACATGACTAACCTACCTAATGACCTTGAAAACTGTAAGTACATTAGCAGTACAAGGACTGAAAATGGGGATAGTATGAGGATAACAGTGCTTATAAAGGATAGGAAGTTGTGGAGAACCTATGTCCATAGATAACATGTAAAAGAAGAAGAAGCATTTTAGATTAGAAAGCAGTTGTAGTTGATGTTTTGGATATTCTTCATATTATTCATATAAAACTAGTATTTTCCAAAATATTACAGAAGTATTAAAAACCTGTTGTATTTACTTATTTGTACTTATTATTTATTGTACAGTTTGATGTGTAGAGGTTTGATGATATTTTTTGTTATCCAGGGTCAACTTCTTGATTGTATGCTCCTAAGACTCAAGTAAAGGGACATTTAGGGCCAAATACTGAGAAATATGAGAAAGGAAGACATTTTAAATATGTCAAAAAAGATGAAACATTAAATAAACACTTTATTCAAATTAAATATAAACTAAATTTTTATTTCACTCTTTGAATAGATGCCCTCCCCATATGGAAGCCTGGGGCCATCACACACTCTGCCACACTTTCTTCACACTACAACTGAAAAGTCATGTCTTATTAAATAAAGCAACAAGTACATTCTTAAGGCTTTTTCCAATTTTTAGTGTTATAAACCATCAGGAACAAAATGAGAAATAACAAAAGATGTTTAAATTCGAAATAATTAAATTGGAAATATTTAAATTAGAAATATTATAGTTAAAAATCATTTTAATTACTGTTGGTTGTGCTGTACAAGTCAACCTGGTGAATAAGTACATATTCATTAAATTGTCATTACTATCATGAAATTGCACAGATGACATGTATACCATATCTAGTTGTTTGAATGGCCAAGTGAATTAAAAGGCACTTCTGTCAGTGCTTACATTTAATGTATCGGATGTTAGCTCTGATATATGCTGTAGCATTAACAAAATACTCAATTTGTGTTACTATTTTATTGTTTTATATTAATTTGTGTTGATATGCTAAATATGTTTGCTAAACACAAGTTTTAGTGGGATATATTTGTAGCAGCCTGTATGTGGAGGTACGATAGAGTAATGGACAGCAACTCAGATTGAGGAAACAGAGAGCCAAGTTTGAATTCTGGTTGAGTTCATTACATTCACTTATGCACTAATACCCTTGGGAAAGGTATGAATCCATCTCCTCTCCTCCCAGCTATGGGTAAATAGCAGGACAGATTGGGTTCTACAGCTTTGAGTGGCAAACAGTTTAGTAGAAGGAAAATCTCTGAATTCAAAAACCACCTTGCCTGGAGGATAAAGGGTTTTGCATAGGGCATTGGTTCAACAACCCTACCTATAAAAAAG
Source organism: Ascarosepion bandense (assembly GCA_037127315.1). Lineage (NCBI taxonomy): Eukaryota > Metazoa > Mollusca > Cephalopoda > Sepiida > Sepiidae > Ascarosepion > Ascarosepion bandense. Next base: position 2,015,246 of record JBBBDQ010000504.1, on the reverse strand, counting down.
ACAAGTTACAAAAGCATCAATGACAACAAACCAGCTCAGTGTAATGATGAGGAGTTCTCGATGACCTATGCTTCACTGGGAGCGATGGAGCCAAGAGCTGGAGGTATGTACTAGTGTACAGTAATTGTTAGGAGTGATGTTCCTCTTGTTTACAACTCAGTGGTAAAGATTTGCATTATATACCAACTATATAAGTAAGAGCCTTAGATTTGGAAAAATTATTTTAGGCTTGAAAACTCAGCTTAC